>AFRA01001352.1:0-10860 GCA_000223055.1 Claviceps fusiformis PRL 1980
AAAGGTTAATAAAAAACCCTCTATAAAGTCTGTTTTAGCCCCTAAAAAGGCTAAAAAGGTTAAAGAATTAGGGAATTTACACCCCCCTAATCCTATAGCCCCTTCTTCACAAAATTAGAAAGCAAGCTAAAGCTAGGCACCTTTTACAGAGGGGGTCCCCTTGATTCCTAAGGAAAAACCCCCTAATTCTGTGCTATTAGAGGCACTAAAATCTAAATTTATAGAGGATTTATAGGGCTTAGTAGATAAAAAACCTTCTATTAATCCCCCTAGACCCTCTATAACCCTGCCTCTAATAGCTAGCTAAGAGGCCTGTGGTTCTTAAGGGGCTTAGCATAAGGAAGCTAAGGAAGAAGGCCCTATAGTGGCAGATAAGCCTTAGGGAAATTCTATAATTATAGATTACCCTATGCCTAAAGACCCCTATAACCTAGATTTTCTAGACTATAGTGGCTGCCCTAAATATTTTTTAAAGGGCAAAAAGGTTGTTATTATCCACTAAAACTAGGCTAAAAGCTTTTATAATATTCCTTAGAATATTATAGGGAATAACTCTTTAAAGGGGGATCTAAGTGCCCCTTAGACCCTTATAGGGAATAATTCCTTAAAGGGGGAAAATAACTAGAAAGGGGACTTTCTTAATATCTTTTTTAAGGATTACCCTAAAGGTTCTATTTTAGACCTAATAGTTAAAAGAGTCCCTAAGTTTTTACTTAGCCCTAGGAATACTTTATTCCTAATTTTAAATAATTTTTAACTAAAGAATAAAAATCTAAGAAAAACAGATTTTTATATAGCAAGCCTTTATAAAGAATTTTGCTATAAAGCTTTTATTTCTAAAGAAAATAAGATTTTAGAGCTTAAGTTCTAAAGGAATTCCTAAAGGCAGATATCTTTAAAAATAAATAATAAGAAAAATATTTCTTAAGAGCCCTAAGATATTTATAAATTCACTTTTCCTTTAAGTAAAGGCTTTTACTGTTTTTTTATCTTATTATTCTAAGACTTTCTGGAAGCTTTTAGTGGCTTATAGGAATCTTTTAAAATAAAGAGATTTTTTCTTTACAATAATCACAACAATCGCTAAAGCCACTAAAACAACGCCTAGCTAAAGGCATAAAATAACTATAAAAACACCTAGAAAATCAAAAATAATTATAAAAATAAAGAAAGAATAAGGTCCCTGCTTTTAATAGCATTACCTTTGCGAAATACTATGCTTTACTATAGTAAAAAGTCACTTACCCTAAAGCCCTAATTTTAGGCTCTATAATTCTATAATCCTTTTTTATTTTAGAATTTTCCTAGATTTTATACGACTTTTTCTTTTGCTTTCACCCTTAGCGCCCTTATAATAACTATCCCTAATACTTCTTTAGAGGGGGTGTTAAAAATAATAGGGTTATTTATAGGGGATTCCTTACTATTAGTGCTATAATTATAGCGCTAATAGAAGCACTTTATAGGGGGCTTTATAAGCCAGTGCAAGCCGGCAAGCATGCGCGCGCGCGGGCGGTATAACCACGGAATTCTAACTAAAGGTTACGTGTGTGGGCTCATAGCTGTAGGGTCCCTACAAATCCTCACTTTTTAACCTTTTTTGCCTATTCTGACAGCTATGTAGTTAGACTAATAGCTATAAGGTAGGCTTAGTCTTTAGGTTAGATTTATAAGGCAACTAGTAAAGATATAGAGGAATAGATTAAAGAATGTAACTAAGCTAGCTAATGGCTACTTAGTTAGGGAAGGTAGCTACCCTATAATGTATATTTTTACTGTTTTTTTTAATAAAGAGGAATTTATAAAAAGTCTTAGGACTAGATTCTTTATTACTAAATTCTAGGCTTTCTTTCTATATATATATCTAAAAATCAGTTTTTTAGTGTTGTGCGTTGATTTTTACTAAGTTAACTGATTGTAAGCATATTAGCAGCTAATTTATATAGCTATAAGTCTATTTTTTTGTTTTCCTATATAAATAAACTTTATAAAAAATAGAAAGTAGCTTATAAAGCCTAGCTAGTAACTAGGATCTACTAATAAGGTTAGTAGATATATAAGGGAAGGAAGTGAAAAACCCCCTCACAGCCGCCGACCGTATAGACCGTTAGAATTACTCTTACTAGCTGTGTATACCTATAAAGTTAGATATTAGATATAATTTATTGGATACTATTATTGCAAATTCTTTAGTAAATTAAATAGTGCTAAAAGCAACGCAAAAGCTTCTATTTTACGTGAGATATAGTGGACTGCAGCTTGCTGCAGTGCTCTGCTCTGCAGAGCAGTGGATCTGTACGTGCACGCTCACTAAGCCCACTACCTTAGTAAGCTGTGCTCTATAGCACCCACCTCCATTATTTCTAATATAAGTAAATATATAGTTTAAAGGCTAGGCCTTTAATGCCTTACCTTAGCTTAACTATATATACTAATTACTATTATAATAGTTATATAGTATAGTTATATTAATACCTTTTAGTGCTTAAGAATTACCTACCTTATTTAGTTTAGTACTAACCTAAATAGCTAATTATTCCCTATAATAATTTAAATAATTCTAAGCCTCTTATAAAACTATATTCTAAAGGCACTATAAATAGCTTAGAATAATATTATATTATATACTACTTAATACCCCCTTATTATTTATATATAGAGTAGCCTAGAAATTTATGCCTTAAATACCTAAGAAATAGCTTTATTAATAACTACTATTGTAGGCTTAGTTTATATAGATTTAGCTTATTAGGCTTTATAGTTAGGTAACGTAAGTAGTATTATATTTATAAGCCTATAAAAGATTAATATTATCCTTATATTTATAATAAATCTAGTAATTTTAAGAAAAAATAAAAACCTTTTCTTTTTACTAAGTAAATTAGCTAACTTTAAGGATTTATTTTACTATAAAGAGACTAATACTCTTTCTTCTTACTAAGGGTAGGCTAATTACTATATTTAATTATAATAAAACCTTAATAATAGCCTACTAAACTTACCTTAGGTATTACTTTATAATATACCCTAGGACTAGCTACTAGAAATATAAAAATAAATTATAAACCTTATAAATAAAGGCTAAATTAAAGCTTCTTTTTCTTTAATAGCTATATTAATACTTTTAGTTAAAAAAGTAAGTAAAGGTTAGTATTCTTATATAAATTATAAAGTATTAAATAAAATTATAAATTAAAACTAATATTTATTACTACTTATTAAGGAGACTTTATAATCTTTAGTAGGTACTTAATAGTTTATTAAATTAAATATTTATACTACTTTTTATTACCTATATATTATATAAGGAAATAAGGCTTTTATAGCTTTTTATATATATTTTAGCTTTTTTAAATAGCTTATTTACCTCTTTAGCCTAGCTAAAGCACTTATAACGTTTTAATATTATATTAATAGCGCCTTAGAGAATATATTAGGGGTTTATATAATAGCCTATCTTAATAATATCCTTATTTACACTAGTAATATATATAAAAAGTATATATAGTATATTAAGGAGATCCTTTCCTACCTTTAATAAGCTAGCCTATATTTTAACCTTAGTAAGTATACCTTTAGTATAATTAAGGTTAAGTACTTAGGGTTTATAGTATAAGCTAGCTATATAGTATAACTAAACCTAGCTAAGGTAGCTACTATTTATAAATAAAAGGCATTAATATAGCTATAAGGTATATATAGCTTCTTAAGCTTTATAAACTTTTACTAGGAATTTATAGCTAACTTTTTAGACTTTATTAAACCCTTACTTAACCTTACTAAAAAGGGTACCTTATTTATTTAGTCCCTAGCTTATTAAATAGCCTTTTAGTACCTTAAAGATATATTTTCCTTAGCTTTAATTCTAGCTTAATAGGACCCTACCTTAGATATAATAGTAAAGGCTAATGTATTAAGGGAGGCTATTAAGGGTTACTTCTTATAGTATAATATAGTAAGTATACTATAACCTATTACCTATTACTTTACTTAGCTTATAGCCCTTTAATTAAATTATATAATTTATAATAAAAAGCTACTTAATATTATTTTATACCTTAAGGTATAGTTTACTAAGCTTTATAGTATCTTTAAGCTATTTATAATCCTTATTAACTATAAGAACTTAAAATACTTTATAAGCCCTTAGGAAATATTAGAATATTAGGTATATTAAGTAAAGACTCTCTCTCTCTTTAATTTTTACCTTTACTACTAATTAAGCTTTTAAGTAGCCTACCTTAATATACTATTTTACTATAAGTAGAATAAATTAAAGGCTTTTAAATTAGCCTAGCTATTACTATACTTAATATTAATTATATACTTATTATAGCTATTTTATACCCCTTCTACTCTATTACTAAAGTAAAACTAGCCCCTAATTAGTAATATAGTATTTAACCTATAAAGCTATAACTTTTTTATAAATAACTATTTTTAAAACCTTTAAAATTAAGGTATATAAGCTAATTCTATATATTACCTAAAGATTATAGTAATATAATTAAAGGCTTAGAGATTTTTTATTAAGGTAGCTATATATTAGTAAGTTAAAAACTATATAATTAATACTTATAAGGCTTTACTATTTTATAGCTACCTTTAGGTACTATAGTATAAGCCCTTAACTATTATACTAATTTAATAAACCTATAACTTACTTTTATTAAGCTACTTAAGAAAGAATATAACCTTTTAGGCTTTTTATTATAATTATTACTAAAAGGGTATATTAATAAATATTATATAGTATATATAGAATTACTACTACTATAAAGCTTATAAAAGCTAGCGCTTATACTAAGGCTTTTTATAGCTTATTCTAGCACTAAATAAGTATTAGTTATAAATATTAATAGATTTTATAACTAACCTTCTAACTAACTCTTTAAATACCTTTTAGTTCCTTATAGTTATTATAAACTATCTCTTTAAATATATTTAGTTAAAAGCTATAATAAGTATAAGCATTAAAGTATATATTTAATGCTTTTTAAACTATTAATAGTGTTTTTATAGGTTCCCTTTAAGTATTATATTAAACTATAGCTTAGATTAAGTAAGTAGCTTTTAGTTATTACTATACTTTTTTATAAGGATTTAGTAGCTTTTTTTTATATTTTACTACCCTTAAACTAATAAAAGTATAAAATATATAAATTAAAAGGTTTAAGTAGTTTTATATATTATAATCTCTTTTACCTAAATAAACTAGCTTATATATTTAATAGTATACTAGCTTATACTTAATAACTATAACTTATTAGTTACTAGCTTTAGTATATATATAGCCCTTTATAGATTTAATATTAATTTAGTATAATATATACTAACTTTTATATAAAGCTAAATATTTCCTAAGGGGTAGGTAGTTTAGTTTCTTAAGTATATTAAGTAAAGAATAGTACTTATTTAAGCTATTATTAATTTTACTTAATAATATTAATAAGAGTCTTTTAATTAATTATATTATTTTATAAAATAATATTAGGCAACCTTTTACTTAAGTAAAAAGTTAAACTAAATTATAGCTAAATATACTATACTTAAAGCTTTTATACCCTTTATTATTAAACTAAATATTCTTAGTAATATTTACTTTATTTTCTATATTACTTTAATTAAATATATAGTAAATAATTTACTCCCTTTCTAAGTTCTATATAACTCCTAACTAAGCTTTATTTAGCTTTAAAATAATAATATAAATATACCTTATAAATATTAGGTTAAGTTTATTTTAGCTATAAAGAATACTAAAGGTTAAGGTAGCTATTATAATATATTAATTAAATAAATTAATTATATATAGCTAATATAAAAGCTACTTAAAAGCTTAAAAAATACTAAAGCACTAATAAGTTTTAAAGTATAATAAAGAGATATATATTTTAATAATAAACTAAGAGGGGTATATTATAACTTTTAATTAATACTATATAGTATATTATTTAATATAAACTTTAATATTACTAAGCTTTATATAAGCTTTAATTTAGTTATAATATTTTTATACTTTATTATTACTTAAGTAAGATTATTAATTAAATTCTTTTTTTTTCTTTTTTTTTTATAGTATTTAGCTAATATAGCTATAAAAGGTAAGCTAAGAGAGGGTAAAAAGGGTAATTTTAAACTAGTAAGAGATAAGTTAAGCTTTTATAGTATAAAACTAAGAATACTTAAAGGTAACTTAAATATAAATATTATAAATATTAAAAGCTAGTAAATAATAAGTAATATTATAATATTAGTAAAAGAAAGTATATTAGTAGTAAAAAAAGGTATAATAATAGTAGAAAGGGGTATTATACCTAATAAAATAAAAGAGGGTAGTATAGGTATATATATTTACTTCTTTAAATATAATAGTAAATAAATTAGTAAGAAAGGCTAATATAATTAAAGCTAAGTAAATAAATCTTAATATATAAGTATTAATTATTTAATTTAATACTATACTTTAAATAATTAAGTATTAATATAGTTAATAATAATCTTTAATAAGTAAATAGTAATAGAATTAATAATAGAAATAGGTAGTAAATATAAAGGTATTTTATTAATAATAAATTAAAGTTAAGTTAGTAAATAAAAAAATAGTATAAATAAGAAGCTAGTAATAATAGTAAATATAGTATACTTCTTTATAATATATAAAGTAATAGTAAAATAATTATATAAAGCTTTAAATAGCTTATTTAAAATAATTCTTTTCCCTTTATTATTAAGGGTATTATAAGTAAGAATATAAAGTACCTTTATAACCTTACTATAGTAAATAGCTATTACTATTTTATAGGTAAGGTAATAAAGAGTAGGACTTTAAGTAAATATAGTAGTATTCCTTATATAAATTAATTTCCTTCTTTAGTACTCCTTATAGAAATGCCTAAAGCCTAATGTATATAAAAATAAGCTATTATTTACTATATAAAGGATATAAAATAAGCACTAAATATTTAGCTAGGGGAGATTTATAGGGGTATATAACTTATCCTTTAAGTTACCTTTTATTTTATAATAGCTTAAAATATAATAGCTATTTAAAGATAAAGAAAGAGAAGAAGAAGCACTAATAGTAATAAATATAATCTTATAACCTTAGTTTTTTTAAAATAAATAAAGTAGTAAGAATAGAGAAGCTTATTATTTAAATTTAATAAATAGTAATAGTAAATTATTTATTAATATTATAAAAGGTATATAAAAAAGATATTAAATAATAATAAAAAATAGATAAGTATTAATTAATATTTAAATAAAAGGCTTAATATATATAGAATATTAGTAATAAGGATAATAGTAAAATAATACCTATAAACTTAAGAGAGCTAACTAAAAGATTTATAATTAATATTTAAAATATAATTAATTAGCTAATTTAGAATTTTTATTTAGGTTTTTATTTTAGGTTTTATTTTATTAATACTAGGCATTAAATTAAAACTAGTTAGAATATATAGTTCTACTTAGTAAGGTATATTACTTATATCCTAATAGTGTTATTATAACTTAACTATTTATTAACTATTTTATAGTTAGGGAATAGTATAGTAAGGGGCTATATAATAGATTTAAGCTAAAGGCTTAGATCCTTAGTAGAATAGAAGAGGAGTATATAAGGAGTATATAAGGTAACCTACCTTACCTAGAGGGCAAACCCTATAAGCATATATTATATATAAACTAGACATATAGTAGAGGGGGATAGTAACCTTTCCTTCCCCTTTATAAATAATAATAACTTTATTGACACTAGATTGCAGTCGCTATCTAGGCTAGTCTATAACATAAATAAGGAAATTAAAGTTAAGCTAAAATAAAGGGTAAAATAATTCTTAATAAGGATTATAAAAGTTATTATTTTAATTTAAAAGTATTAGGAATAGGTAATAATTTATATTTAAAGAAGGATTTTATATAAATTAATATTAATAGCTTAGTTATAAGTAAAACTAAAGTATTAAAAGCTTTAAATAATAAAGGGAATTCTTAGCTTTAATAAAAAGAAATATATTTTTAAGCTATTAATTTATATATTTAAGTAACTTAAAGAGAGAAAGGGGAATTAAAAGTTAAACTCTTTTAATAAATAAAACTTTATTTTTTTATAAAAAGTTTTAAAAGCTACTTTATAAATATATACTTACCTTTTAAAAGTAAAAAATATTTTAATTTTAAAAGTTTTTATAAAAGTTATTAATAAGTTTTTTTTAATCTACTTTCTTAACTTATAATAGTTAATAATATATATAATTTAGTTATTAAAAGCTAGTATTATTATATTACTAAGGTTAGGGTTTTTATAGGCTTCTTTTTATTTTAATAAAATAATATTATTAAATAAATAAAGCTACTTTAAAAAGAAGTTTTTTAATAAGTAAATTAAACTAATAATTAATAATACTTTATTATTATTATAAGTTCTTTTTTATATTTTTTATTAAATAGTATTATTAAGGGTTAGTAATACTATAGTTATTTCTATTAGAAATAATGGAGGTGGGTGCTATAGAGCACAGCTTACTAAGGTAGTGGGCTTAGTGAGCGTGCACGTACAGATCCACTGCTCTGCAGAGCAGAGCACTGCAGCAAGCTGCAGTCCACTATATCTCACGTAAAATGGAAGCTTTTGCGTTGCTTTTAGCACTATTTAATTCACTAAAGAATTTGCAATAATAATATCTAATAAATTATATCTAATATCTAACTTTATAGGTATGCGTAGCTAGCAAGAGTGATTCTAACGGTCTGTACGGTCGGCGGCTATGAGGGGGTTTTTCACTTCCTTCCCTTATATACCTACTGACCTTATTAGTGGATTCTAGTTGCTAGCTAGGCTTTATAAGCTACTTTCTATTTTCTGTAAAATTTATTTATATAGGAAAATAAAAAAATAGACTTATAGCTATACAAATTAGCTGCTAATGTGCTTACAATTAGTTAACTTAGTGAAAATCAATGCGTAACACTAAAAAACTGATTTTTAAATATATATATAGAAAGAAAGCCTAGAATTTAGTAATAAAGAATCTAGTTTTAAGACTTTTTATAAATTCCTCTTTATTAAGAAAAATAGTAAAAATATACATTATAGGGTAGCTACCTTCCCTAACTAAGTAGCTATTAAGTAGCTTAGTTATATCCTTTAATCCATTCCTCTATATCTTTACTAGTTGCCTTATAAATCTAACCTAAAGACTAGGCCTACCTTACAGCTGTTAGTCCGACTACGTAGCTGTTAGAATGGGCAAAAAAGGTTAAAAAGTAAGGATTTATAGGGACCCTGCAGCTACAAGCCTATACACGTGACCTTTGGTCGGAATTCTGTGGTTATGCCGCCCGCGCGTGCGTACGCTTGCTGGCTTACACTGGCTTACAAAGCCCCCTATAAAGTGCTTCTATTAGCGCTATAATTATAGCACTAATAGTAAGGAATCCCCTATAAATAACCCTGTTATTTTTAATACCCCCTCTAAAGAAGTATTAGGGATAGTTATTATAAGGGTGCTAAGGGTAAAAGCGAAAGAAAAAGTTATATAAAATCTAAGAAAATTCTAAAATAAAAAAGAATTGCAGAATTATAAAGCCTAAAATTAGGGCTTTAGGGTAAGTAACTTTTTACTATAGTAAAGCATAGCATTTCGCGAAGGTAATGCTATTAAAAGCAGGGACCTTATTCTTTCTTTATTTTTGTAATTGTTTTCAATTTTCTAGGTGTTTTTATGGTTGTTTTATGCCTTTAGCTAGGCGTTGTTTTAATGGCTTTAGCGATTGTTGTAATTATTGTAAAGAAAAAATCTCTTTATTTTAAAAAATTCCTATAAGCCACTAAAAGCTTCTAGAAAGTCTTAGAATAATAAGATAAGAAAACAGTAAGAGCCTTTACTTAAAGGAAAAGTGAATTTATAGATATCTTAAGGCTCTTAAGAAATATTTTTCTTATTATTTATTTTTAAAGATATCTGCCTTTAGGAATTCCTTTAGGACTTAAGCTTTAAAATCTTATTTTCTTTAGAAATAAAAGCTTTATAGTAAAATTCTTTATAAAGGCTTACTATATAAAAATCTGTTTTTCTTAGATTTTTATCCTCTAGTTAAAAATTATCTAAAATTAGGAATAAAGTATTCCTAGGGCTAAGTGAAAACTTAGGGACTCTTTTAACTATTAGGTCTAAAATAGGACCTTTAGGGTAATCCTTAAAAAAGATATTAAGAAAGTCCCCTTTCTAGTTATTTTCCCCCTCTAAGGAATTATTCCCTATAAGGGTCTGAGGGGCACTTAGATCCCCCTCTAAAGAGTTATTCCTTATAATATTCTAAGGAATATTATAAAAGCTTTTAGCCTAGTTTTGGTGGATAATAACAACCTTTTTGCCCTCTAAAAAATATTTAGGGCAGCCACTATAGTCTAGAAAATCTAGGTTATAGGGGTCTTTAGGCATAGGGTAATCTATAATTATAGAATTTCCCTGAGGCTTATCTGCCACTATAGGGCCTTCTTCCTTAGCTTCCTTATGCTAGGCCCCTTAAGAACCACAGGCCTCTTAGCTAGCTATTAGAGGCAGGGTTATAGAGGGTTTAGGGGGATTAATAGAAGGTTTTTTATCTACTAAGCCCTATAAATCCTTTATAAATTTAGATTTTAGTGCCTCTAATAGTATAGAATTAGGGGGTTTTTCCTTAGGAATTAAGGGGACCCCCTCTGTAAAAAGTGCCTAGCTTTAGCTTGCTTTCTGATTTTGTAAAGAAGGGGCTATAGGATTAGGGGGGTGTAAATTCCCTAATTCTTTAACCTTTTTAGCTTTTTTAGGGGCTAAAACAGACTTTATAGAGGGTTTTTTATTAACCTCT
>AFRA01001353.1:0-10857 GCA_000223055.1 Claviceps fusiformis PRL 1980
AGGGTTTTAAACTTCCCTTACCTTACTAAGTCCTTTAATATATTATCTTTATATTCCTTCTCTTTAATATCTCTCTTTTTAATAAATCCTATATAGAAACTAATAGAATCCCCCTTTAAATACCTACTATTACTAAAGGCAGTAAAGGATTGCTTTAGTAGCTTATTAGCTAAGAAGGTAATAAAGTGCTTTTTTAATTAGCTTTATAGCTTTTAGCTAGTTTTCCCTAGCCTTTTAGCTTATAAATATAGTGCTATCTCTTTATAGTCTTTAGTTTAAGAAAAACGCTTTTTTAGGTATTTTAAGCCTTTATAAAGGGGTTAAAAGGTCTCTCTATTCCTTATAGTTAGCTTATAATTATTATTAAGCTTTGTTTCTTTTTTTATAATACTTAGGGTATAGTTAGATACCTTAATATATATAGAGGGTTTTATAATAATGCTATAGAATCTTACTATACTATTTAGTATCTTTACTATATATATTTTATTATTAATATTTAGAAGCTTATAGGGGCTATACTAGCTGCTTTTTTTATATTAAATATAAACTTCTAACTATAGTATTAATTAATAGGTTAATACTATATTAGGTTTATGATAAGTATAGAGAGTATTAATAATCTATTGTTTTATGAAGCATTTCTAGGCCTTATTAATAGCTTTATAGAGAACTATAGCCTTTTTAGTAACTGAAAAGCTTAAGGGTAATTTATTTATTAGGTATAGGTATATACTAAATATAAGTAAAGTAGGAATAAGGCTATTAAGTTTAGGAAAGTTATTAATAGCTTTAATAGCTATTTAAAGGTATTATAAAGGGGTAAGAATATTATTAACCTTACTTTTAATAATATTATATACTTTCCTTAATAGAGTATAATACCTTTTAATCTTACTAATGCTTTAGTAGGCTTCTATAGGTACCTTATTTATATTAATAGCTAAGAGATATACTAAAAACTTAAACTTAGTAAATATAAAGTTCTTTTTAGTATTATAAATAATTTAGTTAAGTAGGCTAAAATATATATTAATTTAGTATTCTCTAAGGGTATTTTATATACTATAGGCCTTTTACTTCTATAATTTAAGGAATTTAGCTATTTAAAATGCTATAGTAGTATTAATAATATAAAGAATAAGCTAGTTATTAATCTAAAGAATATTAATAAGGATTTTATAGTTAAAGTTAATATTATTTTTAAAGAAAAACTTAAATTAGCTTAAGGCTTTACTATTTATTTAGTAATAGTAGTATTTTTTTATAAGCTTCTATATTATATTAATATAAGCTTCTTTATTAGTATACTTTAATAATTTTATAAGCCTATTAATAAAGGGATAGCTAAATCTTTAGTAAAGTTTATAAATTTTAGTCTTAAAAAGGTAGAATATAGTAGCTTCTTTAGCTTTAAAACTTTACTAAAAGTATCCTTATTTTCTTATAATAGGAACTCTCTTTTAGCCTTAAATTAATATATTTTAAAGACTATTAAGCTTTATACCTATTCTATCTATATCTAAGATATAGAATAGAAATAGGGTTAATATATTAAGACTATAAAAATTAATATTACTAAAGACTATAGAAACTTAAAGAATTCTATATAAAGTTACTAAGCTAACACTGAAATATAATATTATATAGCTAAGTATCTTTAATTTAAAGGTAAGGTATTTATTTAATAAAGGCCTTAACTTAAGTAATTCTAATAGTTAAGATTTTAGTTATACTAATATTTAGAAGAATACCCTAAAATACCTCCTTAGTATATTTTTCTTTTAAAATAAAGTATTAATAGTTATTAAGTATAATAAAGGTTTAGAAGTTATTACTAGATATTCTATATATAAATACCTAGTCCTTAAGGATTCTAAATAGAGATAACTTATACTCCTTTAAGGAGTTTTTATTAATATTATTATTAGTTAGTAAGGCTAAAGTAGCTAAAAAGAACTAGGTATATATAATTTAGGGGGGGTTAGTCTTTTACTTATATATTTTAAATATAAAGAATATATTTATAAATTCCTATATATAGTCCTTAGTATTATTATTATTATTTATAAAGCTTTTATTATTATTATTTTCCTTAAAAGGACCTTTAAAGGTCTATAAAAAGGTAATAAATTTCTTATTAGTTAAAGGGTTTTTATACCTACTACTTTTCTATTACTTCTCCTTTACCTATTATTACTTATATTAAGAGTAGTCTATAGACTAGCATCCTTATTTACTATAAATAAAGTATTTTTATAGAAAAAGGGAAGAATAGGTAGGTTTTTTATAATTTAAGATTTTAGAATATAGAGTTATAGTAGCTTTATTATATTTTTTATTTATAAATAATATTTTATTTTTTATAGAAAAGGTATTACCTTTTATTATTTATTATATAAAGGTTATAGCTTTCTTAATATAAAAGTATTTTCTAAGGTTACTTATAACCCCTTTATAGGTTAGTAAGTAACTATAAAAAGTATTATAGTATTTAGAAATATTACCAATAAAAGTAAGGAGTTATTAATAAAGCTTTATATTAACTATAAAAGAGTTAAAAAGACTATAATAGATTCTCTTAAGGTTTTTAATAAGAAGATTTAAGCATTATAGCTTAGTCTTATTAGGGTTATTATTAATAACCTTCTATAGTATTATAGTATTTTACTTAATTCTATAGAAATACTAATTACTTTTAGTTTTAAAATTACTTTTTATATAAATAATAAGCTTATGAAAAGAAAGCTTTTTATAAGCTAACTTATCTAAATAATATATAAAGGTATCCTTTACTAATATAATTAGAAAAGTATAGTACTATATCTCTAAAGGGATATTATAATAAATATACCTATTCCTAAAGATATTTACCTTTAGGATAAGGAAGTTATATATTTTCCTAGTGTATTTATTCTCTTTTATATATACTTTTATAAGTTTACTTAGAATTTACTATATTTAGTTATTTAAGATTCTACCTAAATTATTATTATATAGTAGGGTTTAAAGGGCCTAGTTAAGTAGGTTTTTATAGAAAAATTTAGGGTTCTTCTTAAAAAAACCCCTTTATTAGCTAAATTAATTAATAGAAGTATAAGTAGGGAAATTAGGGTTAGGCTATAGGGGGGGGGTAAGATAGCTATTAATAAGGCTTATAAGAGTTATTATTTAGGTTTAAATATATTAAAGGGGGGTAATAACTTATATTTAGGGGAGGATTTTATATATACTAGTGTTAGTAGCTTAGTTATATATAAGATTAAGGTATTAGAAGCCTTAAATAATAAAGGGAATTTTTAACTTTAGTAAAGGGAAATATTTCTTTAAGCTATTAGTTTAAATACTTAAGTAGTTTAAAGAGAGAAAGGGGAATTAAAGGTTAAATCCTTTTTATAAATAAACTTTATTATTTTATAAGAAATCTTAAAAGCTACTTTAAAAATATATACTTATTTTCTAAAAGTAGGAGATATTTTAGTCTTAGAAGTCTTTTTAAAAGTTATTAATAAGCTTCTTTTTAATTTATTTTTTTAATTTATAGTAGTTAATAATATATATAATTTAATTATTAAAGGCTAATATTATTATATTACTAAGGTTAGGGTTTTTATAGGCTTCTTTCTATTTTAGTAAAATAGTATTATTAAATAAATAAAGTTACTTTAAAAGGGAGTTTTTTAATAGGTAAATTAAACTAGTAACTAATAGTGCTTTATTATTATTATAAGTCCTTTCCTATATTTTTTATTAAATAGTATTTTTAAAAGTTAGTAAAGCTATAGTTAATTTTTATAGCTTAAGTAGCTAAATCTTTAAAAGCCTTTTCTTTATTTATTTTTAAAGGGGGTTTTTTACCTTTAAAATATAGTTTCCTATAATAAATAAAATAAATACTAGTATTTACTTAATAGTAAGGGCTTTCGTTATTAAAGTCTAACTCTATTAGTTATAGTAAAGTTTCTTTCCTTAGTATAGTAATAAAGGTTTTAAATACCTTAAAAGCTATCTCTTTTTTTATAGTTAATCTTTATAAATTTATAGTTATTACTAACTACTAATTAGTATTAGGAATAACTTATAAAGGGAAAATAAATATTAAAATATATATATAATAAAAATAATATAAAAAAAGTCTATTATTAATAATTCTTCTAAGCTAAAAGCTAAGCTTATAAAGTAAGAAAAAGGTGGTGTTATAGCTATGTGTGCGGTCGGCAGTGCAGCCAATCAGACCGCGTGCATCGTTGTGGCGGACCCACCCGGTCGCCCACACACGCTGCACCCGGCGTTTTGCCTGCACCGAGGTTTTGCCGTTGAGAGCAATTCCAACACTTACTTTACTTAATTAACTATTTTTCTAATAAGAAAATAATTTTTATTCCTAGCTATAAAAAGTATTTTGTAAGACTTTAAGCTAAACTTTTATTAAAAAGACTTTACCTTACTAACTAAGAACTATTATAAGAAATTATTAATAATAAAAACTTTAAGTTTATTTTTAACTTTTAAACTATATTTTTTTATAAGCTAAAAGTAAAATTCCTTATAGTAATAGTATATTACTTATAAACTAATAATATAGCTAAATATAAAAATTAAACTATAATTATTATAATATAGTATTATACTATAACTAACCTAAATATCCCTTAGCCTTTAATATTTTTAATGCTTTAATATTATTTTAATAATATAGCTATAGCCTTAATTAATTAATTACTTAATAAATTTATATTTAGTTATAAGTTATTTATAATAATAAACCTTTTTTTAAATTTAAATAAATTTATTATAAACTTTAAAAATATTAACTTATTAATACTTTAAATGTTATACTAAAGGGAAGCTAAGTATATTATTATAATAATAGCTTTACTTATAAACATTAAATATAACTTTAAGTATAATTTAGTAAATATTAATATTAAGAATTTAATATATTTTAAGTTATATTTAAAACATAAGCTTTTAAATAAGCTTAAAAAGAAATAGTTTTCTTAATATATTAAATTATATAAAGTTTTAAAGTAAATTCTTTTTTTTTTAATTTTTTATTAACTTTAAAGGTTTATTTAATAGTTTTTATAGCTTATATTTAAAAACTATAGTAAAGTAAAGACTTTTTTAAAAGAGTTAAGCTTATATTACTATAAATAAGCTTAATTAAATTAGAAAAAGTAAACTATTAGGAAATTAAAAAAATTTAAAAATATTATATATAATTCTTTTAAAAAAACAGTAAAAAGATTTATATTAATTTCTTAATTTATTAAAAAAATACTTTACTAAAGATAATTAGTAAATTTCTAAGAAGAAAATATATATTAATACTACTAGAATAGTTAATAATTATTTTACTATAAATATTATTAATTAAAATAAAAAATACTATAAAAAAGGTTTTATAATGCTTTTTAAATAATAAATATTCCAATTTATACTAGCTTTATATCTAATTTTATAAATATATATAGAGAATTCGTTATTAATTAAAAATATTCATTATTTTTTAACTCTTTGTATATTATAAAAGCTTACCTTAAGCTTACTTTTATAAAAGCTTTATTAAAGTATATAAAATCCTTTATTTTCTATACCTTTTTAATTTCTTTCTTTATTTTTTTTTATTTACTTTTTTATTTCTTTTTTTCTTAAAAATTTATATACTACTATTTTTTTTTATTATTAGTTATTTAAGTTAATTTATAGCTTTTATTAGTTTATATTGTGTTGCGGAAGAAGGAACGTAGACCGCGGTCATTTAGAAGAAGGCATTGTGGCGGCTAAAGGAGTAAAGACCTTAGCATAATGTAATTAAACTATCTAATTAAAAGATATAAATAGGTCCTAGGTCCTTAGGTAAATAAAAAAAGGTATTTATTTTTCTATTCTTCTTTTCTAAGGTATAGGTATAAAAGCATCTATTACTATAATACTATTAATTACTATAATTTTAGTTACTATTATAGTATATTTATCTATATTTTATTTTATAATTATTATTATTTTATTTTTAATAGCTTTAACTATTTAATTAAATAACTTTATATTTAATTATTTCTCTTTCCTTTTAATTTCAATAACTTTAAAGCTAAATCTATATACATAAGAATTCTAAAATATAATAGAGATATCTTTAGTTATATATATACCCCCTTTTTTTAGGTATATAGTATATATTCCTTTTCTCTTTATTATAAATAGCAGGTTTACCTAAATAGAGTAAGTTAAGTAGCCTTTATATAACCTATTTTATTATATAGAGATAATAATATATAATTAAAGGCTATAACCTAAAGTTAAACTTTATTATAACTAACTAAGCTTATAAAACTAAAATAAATAACTATAAAAAACCTATTATAAGACTTTTAAATTATTTAATTAAAAGTATAAAGATAGTTTAAAACTTAATTAATATAAAAAATTACCTACTTTAATATTATATTTAATAAACTTAAAACTATTAGCCTTTAAAGTATAAAGCTATAAAGCTAACTTATTAAAAAAAAAAAAAGCTTACTAAAGTTTTTATTAAAACCTATTTAAAATACTAATCCCCTTTCTTTTAAGATAAATAAAACTATAAATTATTTAATTATACCTAACCTTATTAGATTTTATATAATTATTTTCATTATAAATATTATTTTATTTATAACTTAAAGTATACTTATTAAAATTTTAATTTTAGTTTATAAAGTTAATAAAAATAATAACTTAATTAAGCTTATTAAATAATAATATAACTAAATCTATAAAAAAAGAGTATAAGTAAAAAAAAGCTTCCTAATTAATTAATTTATTTATTACTTATACTTATATTTAATAATATAAGCCTTAAAGATTAATTTAAGTAAGTATTATTAACTTTATTTTCTTTCTTTTTTAATTAAGTTAATATAAAATAACTAACCCCTAACTTAGCTTAAGCTAAAAACCTTTTTTTTATTATTATAGCTACTTTTAATAGTTTTATTATAAAACTTCACTTAAAGGTTTTTACTAAACTCCTTATAAAAACCCTTAGTAAATAAAGTGCTTTTATATCCCTTTAAAGTAATTATAATATAGACTAATTTATAGAAGAAACTATTACTAACTTTTTAAAAAACTTTAAAGTAAAGATATATACCTTTAGTTTTTTTAATAATAAATAATACTAAATACTTAAAAAAAAAGTTATCTTTCAGCTTTATAAAAATATTAAAACCTTTATAATTATGTATATTTAGTAAAAAGCTAAAAAAATATTACTTCTTCAGTATTAAGCTACCCCTTAAAAAAGAACTAAAAGTATAATAAATTAACTTAAAAAGCTTAATATATAGTGTCCTTAGATATTCTTTAATACCTATTTATAGCTATAATAGTACTAAGCATTAATATTAAAAGAATTCCTTAATAATTAAAAGACTCTTTTAGTATAATTTATATATATATATAAAGCTATTCTTATTTAAATTATTATTAGCTTTATAAATAAGTAAGGAATTAGTAAAGAATTATTTATTTATAAGAAGTATAAAACCCTATAAACTAAGCTAAATAATTATATAAAGATATACTTATAGCTTAAGAACTATAACTTAGTTAAGATTATTAATACTTATTTTAATAATTAATTATTTAATTATAAAAAAGTCCTTTAATTAGCTCTCTTTATTATTAATAAAGCTTAGGTAAAAAAAGTTAACCTAGCTAATTTATTCTTATTCTTCTTTTATAATAATAAGGAAAATAATAATTATAAAGGCTAGATAAATACTTTAATAAAAAAGCTAAAGAAATTATAAATTACTATACTTTAAAGCTAAGTAAAATTATATAATTCCTTTTATTATATAAATAAAAAGCTAAGCTTTCTATATCTTATATTTTATAATACTATATAAGCTAAGGAGTAGGAGGAATATATTAATATTTACTTAAATATCTTTAATACTAATAAATATTAATTTAATTACTACTTTTATTATAATAAGAAAGGCTATTATTCTAATTATTATAACTTTTTAAAATTTAATTAAAAGGTTAGGTTTATATAATATAACTCCTAAGCTTAAATTCTTATAATTAAAGATAATTTATTAAAGTACTAAGTTCCCCTTATACTTTATAATTTATTTCTTAATACTAAAAGCTATATTTATTATTTAGCTATTTCTTAAGTTAAGTATTTTAAGAATTACATTATTAATTACCTTTTAAACTAAGTACTAAACTATAAGGATATTTCTATAAATTATTAAACTATAATAATTAATAAAAAAAAGGTTTTTAATAAAGTTATTCAGTAATTAAACCTTTTACTTTATAAACCTAAGTAATAAAGGCCTATACCTACTAAAGTATTATTAAAAAAGCTATAATTTATAACTAAAGTAATAACTTTAAAAAAGGTTAAAACTTTTATTTTAATTAAAATAGCTATTAATTTTAATATACTAAAAAAAGTATAGATTAAAGAGATTCTTAATAAACCTTTAATTAAAAAAAGATTATAGCTAGCCTTTATAAAGTACTTTAAAAAAAAAAGTTAAGTATTATTAATAATAAAAAAGGGATATTATAAAACTATTTTATTACTTAGTTATATAAGGAGGTCTTTAGTAAGAAAGTAGGTATAAGCCTATATAACCTTTTTAAGCTATTTTTATTACTAGCTAAATTAGCTATTAATAAATATACTATTTATACTAAAGGAATTAAGAAAGTATTCTATTATAATAGGTTATTTAAGTTAGCTAAATTAATTTAACCTTAAAAGTATTAATATTAAAAATACCTAAATTATTTAATTAAAGAATAATAAACTAGGTTATTAAAACTATAATTAAACTTATAAAGTAATAAAAAAAGAGTATATAAATAAACTCTTTATATAATAAGTTAGTAAATTTATAGTTAAAGTTAGTAATACTTTATAAAAGTAATTATAAAAAAGGCTAGGATTAATAACTTTATATATAAATTTACTTTAACTAAGCTATAATTTATTTAATTATATAAAATCCTACTTAGTTTAAATTCATTAAAAGCTAGTTAAAAACGGAGGATTTTATAAAGTTATTTGCCTATATATAATAATAAGCTACTTATAAAATCTTCCTTATTTATAAGTCTAACTTAAAAACCTAAAAGGTTTATTCATACTAGCTTTAATTAATTATAAATCTTAAAGAAACCTAATTATCAAAGAATTTATATATAAAGCTAAATTAAAGGTATACTTAATAAATATTAATATTAATAGCACTTCCTACTTAAAGAATACTATTAAGCTTAAAGGTAAAGTTTATATAAAGCTTTTCCTTAGAAATATTTAAATATTAGTTTACTTTTATATTATACTTAATATAATCTTAATTCCTTTAATTTTAGGTATACTATTTATTTAATAAGTATAAGTATTATTTAATTATAGCTAAAGTATTAAGGAGTTAAGAATAAAATATTACTTTAAAAATATTATAGTTATATCTTAAGTAGCTAGCTTAGTTATTTAAAATATAGTTAATAAAGGGATACTATTTAAAATTATAGTTAATTTATTTATAATATAATAAAAAAATAAAAATAAAAAAATAAAAGTATTTAATTAAATAATTAAAAAAAAGATAAAGTTTAAATAAAAAAAAAAAATTCTAATATTAATTATTAAAAAGGAAGGGAATATAGTAATAATACTTATTTTTAAATAAGCTTTTAAAAGCTAGAAAGCTTAATTAAATACTACTACTAAGGAAATCTAACTATCTTAATAAATATAAATATTTAATTTAAAGGTAAACACTATATATAAGTATATTAATTAAAAGGTATACCCCTTTAATAATATTCCCTTTAATAAATCTATCTTTAATAAAGATCTAAAATAAAAAATAAAAAAATAGGATATAGTTAAAGAATACCTTAATATTAATAGTAAGTATAAGGAATTTATTATAAAATAGTTTTTTAAATACCTATAGGGGTTTTATTTAACCTAAAAAAGACTTAATTAAATAAAAAAATATCTTACTTTTTAGAAGCTTAATATTTTTAAGGAAATTCTTAGTAATTAAAAGGCTGCTTTAAGCTAGAACTTATTATATATTAATAAGGTTAACCTTTTTATTATATTACCTTAAATTATTAAAGTTATAAAGCATTTAGCTTAGTAAGCTAGGTTTATTCCTATTCTTTTTACCCTTTAGTTAAAATTAGTTAAGTTATTAAAAAAAAAAGTTAGATTATAGTTTACTAAAAGAATCTTATAGTTTTTATTAGAACCCTTATTTCCTTATTATAAAGAAAGATAGAGGAATTAGGTTAATTCTATCTATAATAAAGTATAATAATATTATAATTAGGGATATAGATATTTTATAGAGTACTAAAGTATTTAGTAAAGAATTTTCTATATATAAAATACTTTTACTTATTAATTTTCTCTTTAAATATAATTAAGTAAATTTAGCTATAGTAAGTTAAGACTTTATTATAATTATGACTTTAATTAAGCTTTTATAGTTATATTATATACCTTAAGGAGCTACTAATTTAATTATATAATTTATTAGAATTATAAGGTATATTCTTTTTAACTTAATACCCTTAGTTTATATACCCTTTCTTAATAATATTATAATTAAAGAACCTATTACTATATATAATAATATTAAAATCCTACCTAGAGTCTAGAAATATATTATAAAATATCTAATTAATTTAAATAATATGCTTTTAAACTTAAAGCTTATTAGTTATATTATATTAGCTATTAAAAGTAAGTTTTATTAACCTATAGATATTATTATTAGCTATATTTATAGTATATATAAATATAAACCTATTAAAGAAAAGATTATT
>AFRA01001354.1:0-10842 GCA_000223055.1 Claviceps fusiformis PRL 1980
AGGACGCGAGCTAGCTCTCTCTCTCTCTCTCTCTCTCTCTCTCTCTCTTTCCGTTCTTTCCTTTTCTTTCCTTTCTCTCCCTGCTTTTTCAGTTACTAGCCCCTCGTTGGCATCCTATCCCTCCATCCATCCGTCCCATCCATCCCATCCATCCCATCCATCCCATCCATGGCGGCTCGGGAGTGGAGCGTCGAGTGCCAGACCCCGTCAAGTCAGCTCATGTCGTTATTGGTGTCTGGTGTTATTCTTTCTTTTATTATTTCGGCCTTTGGCCTGGCTTGGCAACCCTGGCAGCCCTGGCAACTCCGGCCCCAGTGCCCAAGTGACGGCGGAAAAAAAAAAAAAATATTCAACCGTCTGGACGGTTCCATGGGCCCCGCCGAGTGGATTTTGCTCGAGCCTGCGCATGCCAGTGCCATTGAACAACTGGGCCTGGCATCGTGTCGGAAGGGGTCATGGGATTCAATGTCGACCCAGCCAGATTGCCAGATTGCCAGACTCGACTGGACTCGGACTGGACTCAGCTGGACTCAGCTGGACTCAGCTGGACTCAACTGGACAGAACCTGTTAGGGCACCACGTGCGCCCACTTACAGCGCTGTAGCCACTAAAAAAAAGGAATCGACAGGACCCCACCCGTGCTTTTCTTTTCTTTTTCTTTTCCTTTTCTTTTTTTTTTTCGTTCCCTCCTTCTTCTTTTTCTCCCTTTAATGTTCCTTCCTTCATCCCGGCCCGCACGCAGCCATGACCAGATCCACCCACTCACAGACGGCACTACAAGCGAAACAGGAAGGAAGAGGGAGAAACAAATAGAATAAAACAAGAGGGACGCCTGAATAAAACAAAGAGAAGAAAAAATAAGGGAAAAAAAAATAAGAAAACGAAAAAGTTGAACCGCTCAGGTGATCCAGCCGGCCACATGCACGCATGCACGCACGCAGTCCCATCTCCCAAGGCTGCAGGAGGCTTGATGCGATGGACCGATGGTGCAGTTACAACCGTTTTGCTTTTTTTTTTTTTTTTTTTTTTTTTTTTTTTTTTTTTTTTTCTTCTTCTTTTATTTCTTCCATTTCTTCCTTCTCTTACACCTCCCACGCGGCCATTTGGCCATCCTCACCATCCTCACCCGCATGCGGCATGGCCGTACGTGGCTTCATCTCCTGCGCGCGCAATGCAGGCACGTCGCATCGTCATTCGTGCTATTCGTGCGTGTAGCTTTCTTCATCCCTTGCCTCGCGCCATGTATCTTTGTCCATTGGCAACCTGCATGTGTGGCCATGCTGCCATCTGTCATCTACCAATCTGGTGCAACCCAAACCACATTTGCGCCCTACGGCCGATGGGCGTGCCATGCCTGGTCGGCATATGGATGGCACCTCACGTTGTCGTCGTCGCGAGTGGGTGTGCATCATGCATCATGCATCATGTATGAATGTATGAATGTGCATGTGCATGTGTCAATTGGAGTTGGACGTGGACACACATGTGTACAACCTGCCATCAACATGAGCTGAACAGCCACCTTGATGGACCGGCTCAAGGTCCACAACGAGAATGAATGATGATGGAGTTGGTGCCAATTGATGCGCCGAAACAAGATTCATCGCGATGAATGACGGTTTTTTTTTTTTTTTTTTTTTTTTACCCCGTATTTTGCCCACAAAAACATGCCGACAGAGCAGCAAAGGCAGCGCTGGTCGGGCCGATGGGGAATCAAAGAAGCCGTTTCGAGTGGTTTTGACGCTCACCTGAGGGAGAATGTCGAGGGTACGTACTAGCTACATACCGACTGCACCTTATCATGGAAGAAACGGTTTTCAGGTGGGTCGCAGCCGCAACAGTAGGGCAGAACCCTGGGAAGTACCTCAGCCGGCGGGGACACCACACCAAGTGTACAGTGTACATGCACAAGGCGAAACGATCTCGATGGCAGCCCAGCCCAGCCCCAGCCCCAGCCCCAGCCCCAGCCACCTTTGCCGAGGGGAAATGCAAGAGCAAAGCAGCTCATGCAGTGGGGCCATTGCGAACGAACATGTTGAGACGAGAAGGATTTTTTTTTTCTTTCTTTTCTTTTCTTTTCCTTTCTTTTCTTTTTTTTTTTAGCTGCGACGCCTAGAGGTGAGCATTTTGAGTTCCCATTACGTTTTTGGACGGGCCGGGAGACGGTTGCGCAGGTTGTTTGGGCGGGAGGGATGATGGATGATGGGCCGGTCTTGGATCAATTGGCCGAAAATTGCGGCATTTAAAACAAAACAGGATGACTGGATTGAGAAAAAAAAGACAAAAAATGAGAAAAAGAAATAATAAAAGAAGAAAAGAAGAAAAAAAAAAATCACACATGTTGGAGCAGAATAACACTAAGAATCATGTTGTTGTGCATGTGGTGCAAAATCACGGGCTGAGACGTGGAAATGTCGTCGTGACATGGATGACACCGTAGAGAGGCAATTTTCTTTTTTTCTTTTTTTCTTTTTTTTTTCTTTTATTTTAGTTTTTTATTCTAGGTTAAAGGATGGGTGGTGCGGGAGCGATAGCCGGCAAGGCGGAAGGCGGATTGGTGTTACGGGGACAGAAGGGGGGACAGAAAGGGAGGAGAAAATAAAGAAAAAAAAAAAAAAAAAAAAGGAGCACCCGTTTTCAGGTTAAAAAAAATTCAAGCCCATACACATCTGCTCGTTCGTGCAACGTGATCCGCCCTCGCACGCATGAAGCATCCAAGACACTCCATGTCACGCAGATGGCAGTGCAACGATGCAACGATGCAGCACATGCAGCACATGCAGCAGACGGGGAATCGAAAAGGAAAACGTGTCACCAGATCACAGGGGGAAAAAGGAAAAAAAAAAAAAAAAAAAAAAAAAAACGCACCTTGGGGGACAGGTAACGGCGGACATGTGCGACCGGTGTGTTTTTTTTTTTGGATATTGCCATTTACATGACATATCTGCATGTACATGCATGCACGAGTAGGCTGTAACTCTCCGTGTCAAGGCTTCGAGGACCGCCCGGCAAGGCTCGTCGCTTTCTTCGCTTGCTCTCGCTGATGTACATATCTCTGCGTCTTTAACCTCATGGATGGCTACACATGGCTGCGCTTCCACGTCCTCATGTCCCATGCTCATGGTACTGAGCCATGTAGACCGGTCCTCATGTATGATGGGCTGGAATCTTGCTCCGTCCTGCCTCATTATTCGCCGAGCATTTCCGGTGTGTGACGGCCCGAAATGGGGTTTTTTTTTTTTTAATCTTTTTTTCTTCTTTGACTATTTTTCTTGTTTTCTTTTCTTGTCTTGTGTTCTTTTGCCTTCTTTTATTTTTCCCCTGCCCTTTCTGTTCCTGTTTTACTTTTTTCTCCTCACGTGGATCAACCCCGCGGGGAAGGAAAAAGAAAAAAAGAAAGGGAAAGAAGAAACGCAAGTTGACGGGCATAGCCAGCTGAAACACCTAGACACCCAATGTCAAATATTTATTTATTAATCTATTTTTTTTCTTTTTTCCGCCCCCTCTGTTCCCCTCTCTATTTTTTTGAACTTCTTTCCTCTCTATTTTCAACTTTCCCCTCCTTTGTTGGCTCAATTCTCTCACCATACCAAAACGTCTCCCACTGTACATGCCGGAACAGCAGAATTGGCCATGTTGCCTCGACTTCTTTCCTAAAAGTGCCGCTTTAGTCCCCACCGATGTACCATCTGGCCAACAACCGGAACCAGACACCAGGGAGAAGAGAAGGAGAGACAAGGGGGGTGGGGGTCCAACGGCTCGCGTGCCTTACTCAGTCGATGCAGATGCAACCGTCATGCATGCATGCATTTGCATGCACATGATGTGCATGGTGACCACTGACGGGTTGTGCAAGGTGCATCCGTGGCGTTTCGTTTGATGAGCTGGGCTTCGGGTACCTTTTGTTTTGCGTGGCCCGCGCGTTTTTTATTTATTTATTTATTTATTTATTCACTTTCTTCACATAAATATTGACATTCCTTATGCAAATCGAGCCCAAAACGTAGTGAAACCCTCTGTTCCTGCTGCATCTCCTCCATCTCCGTCTCCTGCATGCATCACCGAGTCTCCACCCGGACACTTTGCCTTCCCAGCCGCCCCACCCCGATCCGCCCCCCCGTCCAATCATCGGCCCCCAGCCACCCTCCGTTCCGGCGGGGCCGTCCACGGATCGGATCCGCACGGCGTGTACGGCCCACGATGACTTCTCCCGAGTCCTCACCTCAAATCAATCCTGCGCGCCAGACCGACCCCAGCCCAGCCCGCTCGGCATGTCCATCTACGTTGCATATATACAACGCAAAGGCAACGTGCATGCACACATACATACAAGACGTATCTGCATATACCCAGTATTCATGACACATACATACTTGCGCATGCCAGCATTCATGACACATAAAACATAAACGCCCGCATCATCCTACATCTGCATTGCCGCACGCCAGGGCCGGTTTCCAGGGGCCGGCCGATTGCCTTGCTTGGCATGTGACCGCCATCATATGCATGCACCATTCATGTGCCAGCCATCACGCCACTTGCTTGCCTTGGTTGCTGCAGGCCTGGCATGGCTTCTTCTTTCTTTCCTTTTTTTTTTTTTTCTTCTTTTTTCTTCAAGGATTTTCCTTGACCCTTATGTCCTTGTCATTCACATCGTCCTTTCATCGTGTCTTGGTCTCTCGGCGCCCGCATTCCTGCACAACATGCAGATAATAAAGGAGTTCCTGGCCGCCCCTCCCTTTTTTTTTTTTTTTGACATTTCTTTTCTTTTAGCACCATCCCATCTCACCCCGTCTCCGCCTCGTACAGTCATCATCGCCCTTTCATCTCCCCTACACCCCTCAGCCACACCTACTGGCCCCCATCGCCGCACCGTAAAACATTTCAAGCCCCCCAGAGATCTGGCTTCCTTGTACCGCAGGCAATGGGCCTGCTTCCCCCTTTGCCCCCTTCTTTCATGTATCCGTCCGGAACGCATGTACATGATGATGGATACATATGTATATGCCAAAGCACATGGGTCGCCAGCGGGAATACACGCGAACGGGCGCCCGTGGGAGATACATTCTAAAAAGGGTGCTACACAACGAGTGCGTTTTGCAAATAACACAGACGCAGAAGAAATAGAGTTATGCGCCACTCTTTTTCCCGTCATCTTTTGCTTCGCTTTGTAGCGCCATGTTTGACGCCGGAACGATGCTTGACCAATATCGACGGAAGAAATATTCGTTGGGCACCGGTGCACACGCGTCTCTAGGCCCAGCTTAGTTTTTTTTTTTTTTTGGGATTTTTTTTTTTAGATTTCTTCTGTTCCTTAGTTCGTTTTTTTATTTTATTTTATTTTATTTTATATTTCTTGAAGCGGGGCGGATCATTATTCTTGTTGCTCCCTCCTCGCATAGCAAATCTTGGTGTTTATCAAACTATGCACCGAGCCCGTCTTTGAGTTTTTTTTTTGAAAAGGGAATGAAACGATGAGACAAGACATGCATGAAAAGGGCAAAAAGAACTACGAGACACAACAAGCCCAGACGAGTCTAACCACATGATTAGTGTAGAGGAGGCAAACCCGTTCCAATCATTTCAATCCTCCACGTTGTATGTACGTATCACGTTGAATGTGAATTATGCGACCGCATCGTGCGGGGTATTGACACCATCTTGTCTCACTGTCAGCAGTTAAGGAGGGGATGAAAGACGATGAAATTAAACGTCAAGACACCCGCATTCCTCAGAGTGCGGCATCCCTTTGATTAGGATCACGCGCCTACCAAGTCACGGATCGTACACCTGCATCAATACATGTGGGATACTTGCCCAAAACTCGCTGGATGCAGAACATCTTACATCCATCTGATGCCTGAGTTCCTACAACTTTCCATTATGGTATAGTTGTTCTAGTGAAGTCAGTACCGGATACCTCATCACTAGAATGATCGGCTTACTAGCACGTCCACGACCGACTTGACGCCTGCTGCGTTCCAGGAGATCCATCCGAGGAAAGAAACTACTCGCAGGCGTTGCTCAGCTGAATGTACCACCATTATAAGGCAAGCTGCACCTACTTGGACTCCTCAAAGGACATCCTTTGAATGAACTCTCCAGAGCCGCAGTGCTTGCACATTCGGGTGACCAAAATCGCGCATACTTTACCCGCGCGTTGCCTTTCAAAGACGGGTGCTGTACTCGGGAAGCTGAGAATACTATGAACTACACGACCTGATAGCACAAATGATTGTAAACTGAAATGCAAGAACCGCGTCCAGCTAATGCAGCGAAAGCAGCGAAAGACGAGACTTCATATCCAAAATGCCTCATGAGGCAAGTCATTTAGCCTTTCCACTTGTTCTTGCCCGAAAATAGAGATATACAGTGGCCAAAACGATAAATGGAGATAGAGTAATAGAACACAGGGCACAGCTCACCAAGTGTTCGTCTCATAACATCCTACATTCTGCGCATTAGACTAGTACATGATCTATTGAAACATGCCTCACGCGATATAACTCTCTTCTTTTCTCCTTTTTTTTTTCTTTGCTTTTAAGTTTCTTTCTATTATTCTTCTTGTACATCAGACTCCAGCATATGCAATACATCACAAAGATCACCCCCGCTTGATTCATCCATACATCCTCCCCTTCCCGACGCCCAACCCACATTTCGAACCGGTCAAAATTCTTAATCGGCCAACGTTTCCGCAAGCATCTTGTTCAGAGCGACGCAATATTTGTACCGTCTATTTGGCTGGCCAGTCCATCCATCGATTTGAGACAAATCTTTACCGCGGAGCGGTACACGGCCAAGTGCCCATCCCAGCTTTCGAGGCGTGAAGGGCGATCGCAAGTATTGTTTTCGCTAAACGGTCTTCTTTAATAGGAGATGTATTAGCAATGTATTTCAAAGGAATCCGAACTCAATATCTACTGCCTTTATAGGAATCTTTATAAGATTGTCCCGGACTCCGCAAATCTAGGCTACTTAACCAAAATACTTACTCAAGGTATCCTAATGTAATTCGAATTAGTATCGAATTGATAAAAGAAAGAAGACCATTAGGCAAATATCTTACTACTGTCCATTTCGCGGTAAATTTTAGCCCCCCCCCCCCCCCCTTTTTTTTTCGAATGGGCATCCACTAGACGGACGAATGCATCCAAAGTCGTTTCCCTCTCCATGTACAAGCCCCGCGTAACCTCCACATCCTCATGTGCCATGGTCCGTCGAGTGACGAGATCGCCCCATTCGTGTGTGAAACAGCATGGCAAAGTTGGGAACTCTGGCAGGTAGGCATTGCGACTTCATAGGCCTCTGCATAGAGTAGTCGTTGATAGTGACATTAAGAACGAAAGAGTAGACCTTCACCTCTTGTCAGACAGGCCGGAGCTTTGGCCGATGAAGCGAAAATATCGTGCCAAGGATGGCAAGCTAAGGAGCGCAGCATCGAGCTTGCCATGTTGAAAACGAGGATGCCCTGTGCCAACTCTTATAATTATGAATGCTATTCTTTACTCAGAGAAGGAAACTCTTTGATGACGAATACATAAAAATGAAATGTAATAATATATACTATTGCAGGAGCAGTGTGGTATTGTAGGACCTTATATCTATCTCTAAAAGAGGGTTTTGCAGGAGGAGGCTTACTCTGGGAAGCTCCCCAGAGAACAACTAGCAGCAAGCGAAGAAGCTGATAAAAGGAGGAAAAAAACAACTTTTGGAAGACGCTGATGAAAAGGGGACGCAACCGGCTTGTAAGAAGCTGACGAAACAAAAGCAAAACAACAGCGAGAAAAAAAGCCGACGAAATATGAAAAGCAAAACAGCTTGCGGAGAGGCCAATGAGAAGACGCGAAAAGAAAAAAAGGGAAAATATAGCCAATGATGAAGAAACTGATGAAAAGAGGAAGATGATAGCCTGAAAAGATGAAGCTAGGACTGAGGCATCTGGCGCTCTCCCCGCGCCTAGGATATTATTAATTTGGGCTACCAGAGGTTTCTAGAATGTAAAAGGGGGATAAAATGCAAGGGCACGAACTCAATAGGTAAACAAGTTAACTATATTTCGACGTTTGGAATACGCTTTGAAATTTATCAATATATTAATAGAAGCGGCTCTATTTTGCTGAAAGTAGTTTACAGAAGAAATTATCCACGGACCTTGTAATCTCTGCTACCTGAAGCCTCACTATAGTGAGGACTACACGCAAACCTCACAGAAGAGACAACTTGGCTCATACATACATACCTGGTATAAGGATATGGTCCAGAAGCCACGGAGAATCAGATAGCATTTTGTATACACATGGTGTCAAATACTGTGCAGTGTCGGATACGTGGCCATCAGAACGCGAATGGCGAGCGGCATCGTCGCATGACGCAAAACGTCCAGATACGACGTGATTATTTAACTTCATTAAATGATCTTCTAGTATGGCTAAGACAGTATCTTCGAAGACAATTGATTTCTCGCCATTTGGATGCGGGGTAAACAATATATTTTGCATCCGCTGTAGCAAGTGCACTCTCTGCTATTACCCGCGTTAGCGAAGTAATAAGAATATATTATGAGACTTTAGCATGTTTCTTTACTCTCAAATTTTTGCCTCTTTTAAAATTTCTACCAGATACCTATCAGTCGGTTCCTTGCCTGTTCTGGCTCAGTTCGCCTGTACCAGTTGGGCTGTGATCCACGAGAGTCGGCAAAGTTTGCACAGGACTAGAGCCGGTACAAAATATATGTGGATCACTATAGGGCGGCTACTTTATACTATCTATGCAAGGTATTAGTAGCGTTTTTTTACTGCCTTTCTAGCTAGGGGTTCTTTATAACTATATTATTAAATTTTCCTTACCTTTATAAATAAGTAGTATAATAATTATTTATATATTTATTACTTTAAAGAGGTATATATAATATTATATTCTAATATTTATAAATTAAGGTATTCTTTATTAACTAATTTAAATAAACTTATAATAAAATAATTTTATTTTTAAAGCTATTACTTAAAGCTTAGTATAATTACTAGCTTAATAGTAATAAGATTCGTATTATAAAGAATATCTTTAAAGACTTTATTTTAGCCTTTATTATTAAATTTCCTACTTATTAATAGTATAAAAAGTCTTAAAAATTAGTATTTATTTTTTAAAGGTTTTTAATAAGCTATTTAAGCTATAAAAAGTTTTTTTAATATAATATTTAATAAAGAGATTAAAATACTTTAAATAAGTAAGTAGAATTCTTAAACTATTAGTTTTATATATAAATATTTTAGAAAATATATAATAACTAAGCCTTTACTTATAAGTAAAATTATTATATCTTTAAAGTAAATAAAGATTTTTATTTTAAACGTTTTAGCTTATAATAGTATTATTAAAGCTAATAATAACTAAAGCTTTATTAATACTACTATAGCTAAGGCTATAAATTAAAAAAAAGTAAAAGAAAATAATAATTCTTTTAAAAAAAGGTAATAAAAATAAGGAGATAAAGCTAGAAGTCTTTAAAGTAATAAAAATAAAAATTCTATTAACTTTAATAAAAATCTTTTTAATAATAAGGTTATAGCTTTACCCTTCCTTTATAGAAATATAAATAATAATATAACCCTTTATTAATAATCCTTAAGTATAACTAGGTAAGAAACTAATAGCTTATAAAACTCTTTAATAATACCCTTACTCTTTAATACTATATTAAACTAATTATTAAGAAATTTATAATAAAAGTAAATTATAATATAGTTATTAAAGCTTTTATAAGTATTATTTAATATATTTAAGTTGTAAAATAAAGGCTTAAGAGAGTATATAATTTATTAAAAATAGTCTTTAAATATAAATAAAATAAAAAAAGTAAGTAAAGACTACTAGTTATTCTTTAAGGAGTTTAGAATTAAAAATATAATAAAAGTTATATTATAATTAGAAAAGAATTAAATAAATCCTTTAATTTAAAATTCCTTAGAATTTAAAAAGGCTAAGGTTATATTTATTAAAACTATTCTTAGTATTATATAGCCTAGCTAAATTAAAGGGTATTAAAATATTAGAAATTCTATAAATATATATATTACTTTATTTTTCTTTTTTTTTTAATAACTTTTTTTAATAATACTTTTATAACTTTAAAAAAATATATAAAAACTACTAAATTTATTAAATTCTTTTTATTTTTATTATATATATATTTTTTTAAAGCTATTTTATAATCTTATTATAAATTTATATAGCTATAAGGTTATATAAAACTATGAATATATATATAATAGCTACTTTAAAAGCCTTATATTCTTATTTATTTAATAGTACTATCTTTTTTACTTTAAACTTATAAGGTTCTTACTTATTTAATTTAATAAAGTTTAATAATATAGTAATAATATATATTATTTTTATTTAATTAAGAAATAAATACTTAGTAATATTATAATAAATTATTTCTTACTTTTACTTTTACTAATTAAAAATCTACTTAATAACTATTTATAATTATAAGTATTAATAATTAAAAAGCTTTTTTTTATTTTTTAAATATTAATATAAAAGCCTCTAGTTTTATAAATAATACTAAACTTTTAAATAAAATATTATAAACCTTTAAATTAATAAGGTAAAGCTTATATTTTCAAAATAAAAGTAATTTAAAGGAATTAAAAATATCTTTATTAATATAATATATATTAAAGTAGTATTATTAATAAAACCTTCTATATTTAATAATATATATAAAAATAATCCCTTAAAGCTTATTATTACTAATATATTTTATAAAATATTACTTTTTCTTAATTAATATTTTTTTACCTCTTTAAAGGTATAGAAATTAAAATATATATA
>AFRA01001355.1:0-10848 GCA_000223055.1 Claviceps fusiformis PRL 1980
AAAAGAATATTAAAGGGGTTTTAAGTTAATAATTTAAGGTTTTATTTCTTTATAAAATTATTTATTATAATAAAATTATTAAATAAAGGTTTTTTTAAAGTATTATATTTATATAAAATACCTTTAAAACTATTTATTAAAATTATAAAGTTAATTAAATATAATACTTTAATTATTAAAGCTAAAAAATAACTATATAAATTATATATTATTAGTAATATTAATTTTAAATTATAATTTTATTAAATAGTATTAAAAAAATAGCTATAAAGGAATTATATTATTAATAGTATTTATAAAGGTAATTAGTATTAATAACTTATAATTTAAAGAATTAAATACTTTAAAGTATACTTTTTTAAAGATATAGCTATAATAATAACTTAGGTTTATTTATAAATATAGCTAAGCTAAATTCTATATTTATCTTTATTTTAATACTTTAATAAACTAATTTTATAATTCTTAATAATTTTTATAAAATAATTAAAGAAATCTTAAATATATAATAAATTAAAGGTTTAAAAGGCTTTTTTAAATTTACCAATTACTTTAATTATTATTATTTAAAGCTTTAAATAATATATAATTTACTATAAATATTATATTTTATTAATAGGCTAAAGGGAGAGATTATAATAGCTTTATAATATATTAATAGCTTCTTTAATATAACTTTTAAAGGCTAAAAAGCTTTTTTTTTATATTTATTAAATATAAGCTATAAAAGCTTTATTTTTATTATTTATAATATTTAGTAAGTACTTTCTTTAAAACCTAGCTTATAGCTTTTTAAGGGAATTATAGCTTATTCTTAATATTATATTAATTATTTATTAAATAGCTAATTTAAAAATATTATAATATTTTATAGTAGCTTATATAAAGATTTAATAAAAAAATAAAATAAATTTATTCTTATTTAATTAAATTAATAACCTTTAGAGGGTTTATAATACTTTTATTTATAACCTTTTTAAATTATTAAATAAAGGTAGTAAAAATCTTTATAATTAAAGGACTTCTTTAATAGTAGCTAGTATACTAAAAGGGAATTTATATTATTATTATTATATTATAATAATAGAATAAAAAGGATGCTTTATTATAGGTTAAAATAGCAAATTTTGCTATAAAACACTAAGAAAAAGCTAGGTGGCGGGGTGGTCGGGTGTCCCGGAATAATGTGGTTGTCCCCGATTTTTGTGGTCTACTTAGTGGAACACTAAGTAGGTCTACGAGTAACTTCTCTTCTAGTGATGCTCTCTTATAAGGTTGAGTTGAGTACCTTCTTTACGCCTTTCCGCTTTCCGCAATTGGCTCACTATACCTGTTGCATCCTAGTTGGCGCCTCCTGACTGGTAAAGGGACACGCAGTCAAGACTTCAAACAAGACTTTGAACGCGGGAATCACAATGAAGAAGCATTGATCAGTGAACAAAAGCATTGTCAAAAACTTATTATTGTCACGCACTGGCAGCTTCCTGCCCGTCAGGGGAGGCAAGTGGGGCATCGGGTTTCCATCGGAGGTGGCGGTAATCCCTGTTGCCGAGTGGCCAATCAGCTGCTTGCAAAAAGTCATAATCACAAGTGAATAGTTCGCCTCTTGCCTCGTCTTGCATTCTTGCTTCTTTGCCTCTCTCGAGAAGTCTCTCCTCTCCTCTCCTCTCACCTCCTGCTCCTCCAGATACGTCGCGACTCGAGGAGTGACCCGAGGTGCCATTCCCCCAGACTCCCAGCAGCAGAGCAGCAATGTCAGCGCCCGTGCCGGTGTCGAGGTGCGTCCAGCGCAGCGCGCGATCCGTTGCGCGATGGACGTCGTCGTCGTCGTCGTCGTCGTCGTCGACAAGGGCTGCCGTGCCCGCCCTCGCCGTGGCTTCGTTGTCGAGACCCGGCACTGCTCGCAACATTGCCTCGGGCCGCGCAGCCACGATGCTTCGGCCCTTGACTGGCATGAGGGTATTCAGCACCGGCTGTCCGTCCATGCGAAACGACGACCCAGACGGAAACGAATCGTTTGATCCGGCGTCCATCGAGCGCGAGTCGGACGAGGTGGACGTGTGCATTGTGGGTGGCGGTCCCGCGGGCTTGAGTGCCGCCATTCGCCTCAAGCAGCTCGCCAACGACGCCGGCAACGAGGATTTCCGCGTCCTCGTCCTCGAAAAGGCCGGTGACATGGGCGCCCACATCCTCTCGGGCGCCGTCATTCAGCCCTCCTCCATCAACGAGCTCATTCCGGACTGGCTCGACGAATCCAACCCGAATCGCTTCCAGCATGCCACGCCCGCCACAAAGGACAAGATGCGCATCCTGACCAAGACGGGCTCGTTCCCCGTCTTGGCTCCGCCGCAGATGCACAACCACGGCAACTACATTGTCAGCTTGAACCAATTCGTCAAGTGGCTGGCCGACCAAGCCGAGCAGCTCGGCGTCGAAGTCTACCCCGGCTTTGCCGCCGCCGAGGTCCTCTACAATGCTGACGGCTCCGTCAAGGGCGTTGCCACCAACGATCTGGGCATTGCTCGTAACGGCAAGCCCAAGGACTCGTTTGAGCGGGGCATGGAGTTCCATGCCCGAGTGACCATGTTTGGCGAGGGATGTCATGGCAGCTTGACCAAGCAGGTGATTCACAAGTTCGATCTTCGCAAGGACAGCCAACATCAAACATATGGCTTGGGAATCAAGGAGGTGTGGGAGGTGGACCCGGACAAGTTCGACAAGGGCTCGACTGTTCACACCATGGGATATCCTCTGCCCATGGACGTCTACGGCGGCTCCTGGATGTACCACTTTGGCGATAATCTGGTCAGCATCGGCCTCGTCACCTCGCTGGACTATCAGAACCCTTGGCTGTCCCCCTACCAAGAGTTTCAAAAACTCAAGCAGCATCCGCTGTTCAAGAACGTCCTCGAGGGCGGCAAGTGCATCTCGTACGGCGCGCGTGCCCTCGTCGAGGGCGGCTTCCAGTCCATTCCCAAGGTGGCCTTTCCCGGCGGTGCCCTCATCGGCGACTCAGCAGGCTTCGTCAACGTCCCCAAAGTCAAAGGCACCCACAACGCCATGAAGTCCGGCATGCTGGCCGCCGAGGCCGCCTGGGGCGCCCTCAGCGGCTCCGACCGAGGCACCGTCTTTCTCTACGACTACGAGGACTCCCTCCGCAAGTCCCCCATCTGGAAGGAACTCAAGGAGGTGCGCAACATGCGGCCCTCGTTCCACAGTCCCCTCGGCTCCATCGGCGGTGTCCTGTACTCCGCCCTCGAGGCTTTCGTCTTCAAGGGCCGCGTTCCCTGGACCTTCAAGCACAAGACCCCCGACCACGCCGCCACGAGGCCCTCCGACCAGTTCCCCAAGATTGAGTACCCCAAGCCCGACGGCAAAATCACCTTTGACATCCTCACCAGCGTATCCCGCACCGGCACCAACCATGAGGAAGACCAGCCTGTGCACCTGCAGGTCGAGGACTGGGATCTCCATACCGACAAGACCTACCCTGCTTTCAAGGGGCTCGAAAATCGCTTCTGTCCTGCGGGCGTGTACGAGTATGTCGAGGACGAATCGAAACCCCATGGTGTTCGTTTTCAGATAAATGCGCAAAAGTGAGTGTTTTTTTTTTTATTCATGTGTGAATGTCTCGGACTAACCGCTTCTTCTAGCTGCATCCACTGCAAGACGTGCGACATCAAGGCTCCCCACCAAGATATCAACTGGCAGGTGCCGCAGGGTGGCGAGGGCCCCAAGTATTACTTGTCGTAATAAAAAAAAGATTGAACCTTTCGCGCACCGCGCACGGTATCCGTCTACCGTATGTTGAGCTTCTCTTTTCCAACCCAAGGAAACAGTACAATTGGTGTTAGGGTGTTTGTCTCGAAGGAACATCCAGCCTCTCCCGCCAATAAAAAAAAAAAAAAAAACTGAACCAAATAAGATCTACAGTGTACCACTCAGAAACCTCTTTCGGTATGTTTTCAACAAGGGATATCGGCGGTATATGTGTTTCTTTCTTTCTCGTTTGTTTGTTTCCCCCCTTTCTTCATCATCGGGTTCAGTTCACTAGACGCACCACCAAGCCGCTAGGCTATTTCCCTTTCGTTTTCTTTTTTTTTTCCCAATGTTTTTTTTTTCTTTTTTTCTTTTGTCCTTCTCCCCTTTTTGTATATAGCACACAATCGCATATGAGCAACAGATCAATAGGCACGCAAAGGAGAAAGAACAGGACAGGCGTTTTTCTATTCACAACTCTGGTCACGTACGCGAGACAACGTTCCGTGGAGGAAGGCGGGGAGCACAAAATACCAAAATTTCAACACGTATTGTACCAATAAATCATCAACATGCTTCATCCATACCACTCATGGCATGTCGAGCCCGTATATTTCGTGACGTTGCTGTGCCGTGGCTCCCTGTTCTGTTGCTGCATTCCAGGGAGATTGTTTTTCCTCCGAGACTTTTTGCACGAACGGGGTGTCTTTTCCGTTTGGACTTTTTGTTCACATTTGTGTGCATAATCCATAATGTGATTGTGAGGATTCAACGCGATGGAATAGATTCAACTCAGAGCCCATAATATTGAATGATTCAATCAGTAAATGAATGAATGAAGGAAAGTAGGAGGGGGTAGATAACATGAGGGTTGTTCGACTAGTTCACCTGAGAGTTGCTCCACTCTAATTGCGCGCGCACGTAACTAACTCTTAGGTAAGCTCTAATCAATTAAACGCTGCGCGTGCGATTGCGTGCGTGCGATTGCGTGCGTGCAATTACGTGCGTGCAATTGCGTGCGTGCAATTACGTGCGTGCAATTACGTGCGTGCAATTACGTGCGTGCGATTATATATATATAATTATATATATATAACTATATATATACCTCTCTTTATTTTATATATATACCTAACTTAAGAATTAATTTATAATTAATTCTATATAATATTATTTATAATAATAAGTTTTTTAATAGTCTTTAGAAAGGGGAGGTAGAGAGAGTGTATAGGGTATAGTAGTAAGCTTACCTAAGAGTTAGTCACGTACGCGCGCAATTAGAGTGGAGCAACTCTTAGGTGAACTAGTTGAACAACCCTCATGTTATCTATAGCCTCAGGAAAGTAGGGGTCCAAGCTCCGAGAGCTAGAAATATTTTTTTTTTATGTATATTTTTTTTTTTTTAAAAAAAAAAAGACCCTGGCGCCCCCTGACGTCTGTCTTGCTTTGGGTGGGGCAAAAAGAGGCTGTGCTGACTCGAGTTGTTCATGTCACGAAATGAGAAAATTGTTAGTGCGCTACCTGTTGGGGCAGGCCCCCCTCACGGCGACTGTGCGCGCGCAACATTGCTTAGCAGCCAACGAGTCTTTTCGTCGTTTTTTTTTTTCATCCACCTCGATCCATGACCAGCTCTATCGGACAAACTTTCGTACCAGGCCCTTTATCTGAGCATCGACTGAAAGTTAATGTCATGAGGAGTATCTTCTCAAGAAATGGTCGTTCATGCGTTCTTTTTGCTAAACGATGATTTTTTTTGGTAAAAAAATAATTCAAAAATCGATGCTGCCCTCAAAATTCATTGACACAAACATCCCGATAGCGGACTGAGAATGGTGAACAACCAAATGCTGGCTCCGGTATCGATACTGGCGTCTCAGCCAGTCAGACTCCCGGAAGCAGCCTGCCTCGGTCACGGTCGCAGCAAAATAAATGGTTGGACGAGAGTCCATGACTCACACGCGCGCGACAGGCCCATACCGCGCCCTAGCGTGCCCCCAGTCAAAGTCGAGAAAAAAGGGCGGAGGGGAGGGAAAAGGGGGGGGACAAAACGGAGCAAAAATTCCACTGAATGGCGACCGCGTTTCCGCATGCGAGCGCGTTGTGTCGCTACTCCCAAGAACACGGTTATTTTTTTCTGGTGGTGATGACGACTTCCCATGTGTATGTACATATGTATGTATGTGGTATGTGTCGTATTGCTACTCATCGAGTCATGTCTGCACATCCTCTTCGTGTAGCCAAGCAAATACTCAGGCCGCACACACGCAGACTTGGACAGAGTCAAGACGACGACGAGGTAGAAGAAGAAGAAAAAGGAACTCAACCGGTGTCGTGTCAAGAGGCAAGAAAGTTCGAAAAGGACAAGTATGACTGACAGGTGAATGTTTCACAGTGAAATCGGATAGGGTAAGGCCAGCGTTTTGCTAGGTTGAGAAGGCGCGTAGTGTCGTTGCTGGGGTTGGACAGGAAACAATTTCAGCGTCAAGGGTGGTGGATCAGGGCGGGACGGGTCCACGACGCGAACAGCTCCATGCCTTAGGTTGAGACCCAGCCACCATTATATTCCCAAAATCAATCCAGGTGTTCTCTTGGGCGGACAACGCACACGGCCCATCATGGATTTTACGAACGGCCCAAGCAGAATCAAAGCATGGATTGGTGCGGTCGAGATGCCGTTCGGGGCAAGAGTCTTTCATGCATTGTTCAGCAATTTCTCACGGCGTTTGCTGATACTGGTCCTGCCGGTCATGATATGTAAACGAGTCGTCGACACAGGTGATGCAGGTTGGAGAAGGGATAAGAAGAGAGTGAAAGGGAAAAAAAAAAAAAAAAAAGGGCGAAGGCAGCGGGGCCGCGCCTCTGGTGAGAGAAGAAAAAAATTTTGTGTGTGCGCTGGAAAATTGCGTGCCCTGGCCAAGTAGCATGTGTACCCACTTTTCTCGCTGTGTTGTCTGGTGTGTCCAGTCGCTTTTCTCCTGCGAGAACGGAGCACAGCCCAATGCGAACTGAACAAAAACAAAGGCGTGCTTTTCTCCGTGTCGACGCGACCAGTCAGCTGAAAACTCTTGTCTGCTATGCCCTGCCCAGAGCAAAGAATTGCTGTGTTGCATAGGGCTGGCTGAGCCATCAACGATCGACTTTTCAGGCTCCCAGGTGCCAGGTTGAGGCAAGACGCAATCTGATCCGGAGTCCACGCGAAGCAGGTATACCTCGTAAGCAAACGCGACCAAGAAAAGGACGACCGAGAAATCCGAGGCAAGAAAGCTGCGCGCGAAGTGAGGCAGGAAGGTTGGCAGTCTCAGTCTCCGGTGACGTGCCTCTGCATATTGCAATTTGCGACTGCCACCGCGACTGCAACTTCAACAAAACTGCAACAACTGCGGCAGGCACATGTGCACACGTGGACAGAGTACTCGCAGCCCAGCCGTGATATCTAGATACATCAGGGGCTGCGCCGGGGTTATTTTAGGTTGCATGGTGGAAAACAAGAGATAGAAGCACCTCCTTCCCGTCACCTGATTGGCTCCGCGCAGGCCTGGCCCATGCGCTAGCCTCAGGCCGTCTTTGCCAGTTTCCGACGCCACAGACTTGTGGTTGCTGGGAGAAGTGGCCAGAAGGCTGGGGTGCAAAATTATAAGTACCCAGCCCTCCCCCAACCCGCTCCGATCCAAGTTGGTGAGTGGAAGTCCCGACCGGTTGGCCCTACGTACCTCCCACACACGTCGGCCACACCTTTTCATAATTTTCACCTCTTCTTCCCTCCATACGTCACGCCCCCACTTATTTCATCCCTCGCCGGCCTCTCTCCGCGTCGCTTTCTGATTCTCATCTCCTTGACTTCTCACTGCTTCCGTCCTTTGGCATTGCCGGGCGCCTCAGCATCACCGCAGATCCAAGTTTTTCTTGCTGCACAAGGTGTCCGCGGTTTTTGGCATTTTGCCTGTACCTCTCATTACTTGACCAGCGCGTTGCGCCATCTGGAATAGCGAATCGAGTCCTTCGCATCGTGCCCAGGTTAACAGCGTCGACGCCCCCCTCCCGCGACAACCAGGCATCTTGAGTTAAACTGAAACACGTACTCAAAGCCCGTCGCCTTGCCCTCTCTTGTCGCAATCGATCCCGTGGTCATCGACAAACACAGAACAGCGAAATCTCATCGTTATTGTTGTTGTCGCCATCGGGTCTTTGCGAGAGCGTAGACAACAATTAGAAGAGACTTAAGAAAGACAAAGCAAAAAAAAAAAACGATCTTGCCTGAAGTGAACAGCCGATTTCGCATCGAAAGTTGAGACAGCCGTGACGAAAAAAAAAACAATCCTTCATACTCCGCATCGAAATCTGTATTGGGTTCAGACGTTCCTCGCCTGCCTATATAGAACACTTTTCGACCTGAGTGCCATTCTGTAGGGGAGACATTTACTTGTTCATCTCCCACGAGTGGTAAGACCATTCTGTTTTGTGAACTTCCCTTGGCCTTTCTACATTCATCGGTTTTGCCCGAGTTCTGTTTTGTGGCTCGTCACCCTATTTTATCCATATGTTCATTGCCTTTTCCAAGAATCTCTTCATCTTGCATATGATCATGCTTTTACTTGTAAACATGACTAACAGTCGGCAGACCTATTCAGTAGCAAGGTGACCCTTTTTTTTATCTTAAGGTGGTCCGACAAACAGAAACTCTTTCCATCATGGAGAGCATTCAAACGCATCCGTCAAACGCCGCGCAGGCAAAGGCTTTCACCGCACCTGGCTCGCTTTCGTTCCCAGGCGCCACAAATGAGCTGACACCACCGGCAAGCAATGGTGAATCTACGCAGCGTCCAGTTGCCAATGGTTCGCAAGCAGCCAACGGAAATGGGGTGACTCCCGCTACTCCTGCTGCCACGCCCTCTGCCACGCAAGGTCCCAGTGGCATTACTCCTACTTTGCAGTATGTATACTCCTGGGTGACTGGAGGTGTTGAGAGATGCTCAGTGGCGCTTATCCTCAAACTTTAAAGGAACATCGTTGCCACCGTCAATCTTGATTGTCGTCTGGATCTCAAAACGATCGCCCTGCATGCTCGAAATGCTGAGTACAACCCAAAGGTATGTATAATACAACTGGCATGGCTAGTCATCACTCTGAATTCCGTAGATGCTAACCCCCTTCCCCAGCGTTTCGCTGCCGTCATCATGCGTATTCGTGAGCCGAAAACTACGGCTCTGATCTTCGCCAGTGGAAAAATGGTTGTCACTGGTGCTAAGTCCGAGGATGATTCTAAATTGGCATCGAGAAAATACGCACGTATTATTCAGAAATTGGGCTTCAATGCTAAATTTACGGATTTCAAGATTCAGAACATTGTCGGCTCCTGCGATATCAAGTTCCCAATCCGTCTTGAGGGCTTGGCTTCTCGCCATCACAATTTCAGTTCTTACGAGCCCGAACTGTTCCCTGGTCTCATCTACCGCATGATTAAGCCTAAGATTGTGCTTCTCATCTTCGTCAGTGGCAAGATTGTATTGACTGGCGCCAAAGTTCGAGAAGAAATCTATCAAGCTTTCGAAATGATTTACCCCGTGTTGCAAGGTTTGTAAAAACAATCTCATCTCGCTCGGCAGTCCAATATGCACAAAGTACTAACACATTTCTTCAGACTTCAGAAAAGTCTAAACCAAGTTGCGTTTGGCCCTGGCATTCACGTCGCCCGGTGTATCAACATCCACTTCTATTTTATTCGCATGTACGACTAGACTTTTGGTCCACGATACCATGATTGCTTTTTATTCTTCGTCCACGACACTGCTTCTGTGACTTGATGGGCCACAATCAAGTCGCGTCGCAGTGTCTCTGTATCATTTGATTATGCATTGCAACGGCGTTAGCAAAAGGCTTGGCAAAGGGAGGGCGATTTCATTTCATCAATTATTTTGCTTTATGTGCGACGGAATTGGTCCAGGCGAAAAGAACAAGATTACTATCCCACGACCTTACATAGATTGACTGTGGTCTGCTATGGATTGGTGATCCAACTTGGCAAATCACTTTAATACTCGGAGGGCAACAAGTCGAGTCGGTGAAAAGTGCAAGAGGGAAAGGTCATTAAACCCAAGGGTTTTTTTCCTTTTCCTTTTTTTTCTTTTTTCTTTTTTTTTTTTTTGTCGATGGCCCATGTCTTAGCGAGGTCGGAGACGAAACAAGCGATCGCTATGGCAGGCTTCGAAATCATGGTGGACATGATATTGCTACCCTGTTAGCGTGTCAACATCGCATTCAGCTATTAAAAGCCAGCAGCCTGAGAATTCGGCCAGTGACATATGCTTATTATATGTCCTATTCTGTTTTCTCATCAGCTAGCATTGCAAAATGTCCTCATGTTTTCTTATAATTTCATGTGTGTGTTTGTGGTAGTCGCACCCGGTGGCAAACGGCGTAATCATCAACCCGCGTTGATATTCGGATTTGAACTTCCTCGTCTTTGACGTATTTGGGCGTACACAGCGCGTACTCGCAAGATCAGAATGCTACCCCCTCCCCACCCAGGCCCCTCAGCTTCATGGATATGTTGTCACTGAAACGGAAAAAACTAAACGGAAATAACTCCTAGCGCCGATCCCAGGGAGGTCAAGAACAGGGTTGATCCCGTTGTTCACGTACTCGTAGACCTACTTAGTGTTCCACTAAGTAGACCACAAAAATCGGGGACAACTATATTATTCCGGGACACCTGATTCTATGACTCTATATACAAATTTTATAGGCATAGCTTAGTAAAACTACCTATTTTATATTATAATTATAATTTTTAATACTTTTTTTTATAATTAGTAATAAAGAAAGGCTAAGAAAGCTTTTAAGTATAATATATATTAAAAAAAATATTAAATTTAATGCCTTTTTAATAAAAGTATATATAATAATATATTTTATATATTTATATATAAATTTATAAGTATCCCTTAATAAAGGTATAAATAATTTATTATTAATAATATTAATAATTAAAAGAAAGCTAAAAAGGCTTTTATATATAATATATATTAAAAAAATATTAAATTTAATACCTTTTTAATAAAAGTAGTATAAGGTTAGTAATATTATTAAAAG
>AFRA01001356.1:0-10838 GCA_000223055.1 Claviceps fusiformis PRL 1980
TAAAGAGTATTAAAGAAGAAAATTAACTTATATAAAAAATACTATAGTATTTACTTAAAGCTCTATACTATATTACCTTATTTATAAAATAATAGTAGCTATTTATTATAATAAGGCTATAAAGGTACATTACATTCTTACTTATAATACCCTTAATAGTAAAAGGAAAAAGGTTATTTTAAATAAGCTATTTAAGGCTTTATATAACTATTTTATTATTACTTTATATATTATAATGAAGTATACTATATTTACTATTATTACTAGCTTCTTACCTATATTATTCTTTTATTTACTAGCCTAACTTTAGTTTACTATTAATAGAATACCCTTATATTTATTAATTATTTTTATTATTAATTTTATTATTATTTACTTATTAAAGATTAGTATTAATTATACTAATACTTCGTTATTTAAGGTATAGTATTAGGTTAAATAATTAATACTTATATATTAAGATTTATTTACTTAGCTTTAATTATATTAGCTTTCTTTATTAATTTATTTACTACTATATTTAAAAAAGTAAGTATATATACTTATACTACCCTTTTTTATTTTATTAAATATAATACCCCCTTTTACTATTATTATAGTTTTTTTTACTATTAATATACCTTCTTTTATTAATATTATAATATTACTTACTATTTACTAGCTTTTAATATTTATAATATTTATATTTAAGCTACCCTTAAGTATTTTTAATTCTATATTATAAAAGCTTAACTTATTTCTCACTAACTAAAAGTTACTTTTTTTACCTCTCTTTAGCTTACTCTTTATAGCTATATTAGTTAAGTATTATAAAAAGAAAAAAAAAAAGGTTTAGCTAGTAACTTTATTTAAGTAATAATAAAATATAAGAATATTATAACTAAAGTAAAGCTTATATAAAGCCTAATAGTAGTAAAGTTGATATTAAATAGTATACTATATAGTATTAATTAAGAAATATAGTATACCTCTCTTAGTTTATTATTAAAATATATATCTCTTTATTATAATTTAAATATTATTGATACTTTAATATTTTCTAGGCTTTTAAATAGCTTTTATATTAGCTATATATAGCTAATTTATTTAACTAATACATTATAATAGCTACCTAAACCTTAAGTATTCTTAATAGCTAGTATAAACTTAACCTAATACTTCTAAAGTATATTTATATTATTATTTTAAAGCTAAATAAAACCTAGTTAAAAGTTAAGTTAAATTTAAAAAAAAGTAAATTATTTACTATATACTTTATTAAGTTAATATAGAAAATGGAATAAATCCCTTTTAAAATATTAAGCTTAATAGTAAGGGGTATAGAAGTCTTAAGTATAGTATATTTAATTATAACTTAGTTTAATTTCTTACTTAAGTAAAAAGTATAAATATTATAAAAGCTAAGCTAAACTTTATTATTAGCTTAATACTATTTAATAAAGTAATATAAATAATTAAAAAACTTTTATTAATATTATTAAGTAAAGTTAATAATAGTAAAAGTAAGTATTATTCCTTATTTAATATACTTAAAAAACTAAATTACTTATCCCTTAAGAGATATTTAGCTTTATATAAAAGCTAGGGTATATTATATTAAATTAATATTAAATTTATAAAAAGATAGATATATATTAAGGCTCATAGCTAATAAGTTATAGTTATTTAATATAAGCTAGTATACTATTAAGTGCCTAAGCTAGTGTATTTAAGTAAAAAAAACTATAATATATAATACTACCTAAACTTTCTAATTTATATACTTAATACTTTTATTAGTTGTTGAAAATAACAGGGTTATTTATAGGGGATTCCTCACTATTAGTGCTATAATTATAGCGCTAATAGAAGCACTTTATAGGGGGCTTTGTGAGCCAGTGCAAGCCGGCAAGCATGCGCGCGCGCGGGTGGCACAACCACGGAATTCTGACCGAAGGTCACGTGTGCGTGGGCTTACAGCTGCAAGGTCCCTACAAATCCTTACTTTTTAACCTTTTCTGCCTATTCTGATAGTTACGCGGTCGGACTAATAGCTATAAGGTAGGCCTAGTCCTTAGGTTAGATTTATAAGGCAACTAATAAAGATATAGAGAAATAAATTAAAGAATATAACTAAGCTAGCTAATAGCTGCTTAGTTAGGGAAGGTAGCTACCCTATAATATATATTTTTTACTGTTTTTCTTAATAAGAAGGAATTGATAAAAAGTCTTAAGACTAGATTCTTTATTACTAAATTCTAGGCTTTTTTTCTATATAAATATTTAAAAATTAGTTTTTTAGTGTTATATATTAATTTTTACTAAGTTAACTAATTATAAGCACATTAGCAGCTAATTTATATAGCTATAAGTCTATTTTTTTATTTTTCTATATAAATAAATTTTATAGAAAATAGAAAGTAGCTTATAAAGCCTAGCTAGCAACTAGGATTTACTAATAAGGTTAGTAGGTATATAAGGGAAGGAAGTAAAAAACCCTCTTATAGCTGCTAACTGTACAGACCGTTAGAATCACTCTTACCAGCTACACATACCTGCAAATTCAGATATTAGATATAATTTATTAGATATTATTATTGCAAATTCTTCAGCGAATTAAATAGTGCTAACAGCAACGCAAAAGCTTCTATATTTCGTGAGATATAGTGGACTGTAGCTTGCTGTAGTGCTCTGCTCTGCAGAGCAGTGGATCTGTACGTGCACGCTCACTAAGCCCACTACCTTAGTAAGCTGTGCTCTATAGCACCCACCTCCATTATTTCTAATATTAGTTGAGGGATAATAAAATATAAAAAAAAGCTATTAAGTCCTTATAAAAAAGTAAAGTAATAATGAAAAACTACTTACTTAGTTTAAGCTATAGTTTAATATAATACTTAAAAGGAATTTATAAAAATATTACTAGTAGTTTAAAAAGTATTAAGTATATACTTTAATACTTATACTTATTATAGCTTTTAACTAAATATATTTAAAAAAGTAGTTTATAATAATTATAAGAAACTAAAGAGTATTTAAAGAGTTAGCTAAAAGGTTAATTATAAAATTTATTAATATTTATAACTAATACCTATTTAGCGCTAGGATAGGCTATAGAAAGCTTTAATATAAGCACTAGCTTTTATAAGCTTTATAGTAATAATAATTCTATATATATTATATAATATTTATTAATATACTCTCTTAGTAATAATTATAATAAAGAGCCTAAAAAGTTATATTCTTACTAAGGTAGCCTAATAAGGGTAAGTTATAGGTTTATTAGATTAGTATAGTAATTAAGGGCTTATACTATAATATTTAAAAGCAGCTATAGAATAGTAAAGCTTTATAAGTATTAATTATATAATTCCTAACCTATTAGTATATAGCTACCTTAGTAGGAAATCTCTAAGCCCTTAATTATATTACCTTAACCTTTAGTTAATATATATAATTAGCTTATATACCTTAGTCCTAAAGATTTTAAAAATAATTATTTATAAAAAAGTTATAGCTTTATAAATTAATTAGTATATTACTAGTTAGGGGCTAATTTTAGTTTAATAATAAAGTAAAAGGGATATAAAATAGCTATAATAAATATATAACTAATATTCGGTATAGTAATACTTAAGCTACTGTAAAGACCTTTAATTTATTCTATTTATAGTAAAATAATATATTAAGGTATATTACTTAAAAGCCTAATTAGTAGTAAAGGTAAAAATTAAAAAAAAAAGGGTCTTTACTTAGTATACTTAGTATTTTAATATTTCCTAAGGGCTTATAAAGTATTCTAAGTTTTTATAGTTAGTAAGGATTATAAATAGCCTAAAAATACTATAAAGCTTAGTAAACTATACCTTAAAGTATAAAGTAATACTAAGTAGCTTTTTATTATAAATTATATAGTTTTATTAAAAAGCTATAAGCTAAGTAAAGTAATAGGTAATAAGTTATAGTATACTTATTATATTATATTATAAAAGGTAACCCTTAATTACTTTCCTTAATGCATTAGCCTTTACTACTATATTTAAAGTAGAATTCTATTAAGCTAGGATTAAAGCTAATAAAAATATATCCTTAAGGCGCTAAAAGGCTATTCAATAAGCTAAGGACTAAATAAATAAGGCGCCCTTTTTTATAAAGTTAAGTAAAGGCTTAATAAGGTTTAAAAAGTTAGCTATAAATTTCTAATAAAAGTTTATAAAGCTTAAGAAGCTATATATACCCTATAGCTATATTAATGCCTTTTATTTATAAATAGCAGCTACCTTAGCTAGGTTTAGCTATATTATATTGCTAACTTATATTATAAATCCCAAGTATTTAACCTTAGTTACACTAAAGGCATACTTACTAAGGTTAAGGTATAGGCTAGCCTACTAAAGGTAAGAATGGATCTCTTTAGTATATATTATATACTCTTTATATATACTACTAGTATAAATAAGAATATTATTAAAATAAGCTATTATATAAACCCTTAGTATATCCCTTAAGGCACTATTAATATAATATTAAAATATTATAAGTGCCCTAGCTAGGCTAAAAAGGTAAATAAGCTATTTAAAAAGGTTAAAATATATATAAAAGGCTATAAAAGCTTTATTCCCTTATATAATATATAAGTCATAAAAAGTAGTATAGATATTTAATTTTATAAATTATTAAGCACTAACTAAGGACTATAAAGTCTCCTTAATAAGTAGTAATAAGTATTAGTTTTATTTATAATCTTATTTAATACTTTATAATTTATATAAAAATACCAACCTTTACTTACTTTTTTAATTAAAATTATTAGTATAGTAGCTAAAGAGAAGGAAGCTTAAATTTAGCCTTTATTTATAAACTTTATAATTTATTTCTATATTTTAAATAGCTAGTTCTAAAGTATATTATAAAGTAATACCTAAGGTAGGTTTAGTAGGCTACTATTAGGATTCTATTATAGTTAAATATAGTAATTAGCCTACCCTTAGTAAAAAGGTAGGGTATTAGTATTTTTATAGTAAAATAAATCTTTAAAGTTAGCTAATTTACTTAGTAAAAAAAAAAGGTTTTTATTTTTCTTTAAAACTATTAAGTTTACTATAAATAAAAGAATAATATTAATTTTCTATAAGCTTATAAATATAATACTACTTACTTTACTTAACTATAAAGCTTAGTAAGCTAATCTTATATATATTAAGCCTTTAATAATAGTTATTAATAAAGCTACCTTTTAAGCATTTAAGGTATATATCTCTAAGCTACTCTATATATAAATAATAAGGAGGTATTAAGTAGTATATAATATAATATTATTCTAAGCTATTTATAGTGCCCCTAGGATATAGTTTTATAAAAGGCCTAGAATTATATAAACTATTATAAAAAATAACTAATTATTTAGATTAGTATTAAATTAAATAAAATAAGTAATTTTTAAATTCTAAAAGGCATTAGTATAGCTATACTATATAATTATTATAGTAGTAATTAGTATATATAGTTAGGCTAAGATAATATACTAAAAGCCTAACCTTTAAACTATACTTTTATTTATAATAGTATAGCTATTATAATTATTATTTACTTAAGTATTAATAAACTTAGAATTATTATAAAAAGAAAAGAAGGAATAGTGCTTTCTTTATATAGTATTTTATCTCTTTATAAATATTTAAGCTATTAATATTATAAATATAGTATAATTCTATACTACTAATATATATTTTACTACTAAAACTTATATAATAAAGCTATGTTTTTTTAAACTAAAGTTATTATTACTATTTAGTACCTTTTTATTAAAAGTATTTAAGGCTTTAATATTTAAACCCTTTATTAAGTAATAAATAAAAAGCTATATATAATTTTAAATAAGGTAATTATTATTATTATAATATAAATACTAATAAGTAGCCTTATAGTGCTTAATAATATTCTATAAAACTTAGGTTACTTAAATTGTACTTTTAGTATTTACAGGCTTTATACTTAATTTATTCTTACTAAAAAACCTATAACCTTACTTAAAGCTTAAAAAACTAATAAAATTAATATTTATTATAGCTATATTACTATTTTAGTTATATTTAGTTTAGGTATAATAATAAGCCTTAATATATTTCTTAATTTAGTATAAGTTAATATTTAAAGTAATATTATAATACTAAATAACTACTATATAATAGTTAAAGTAAGAAATATTATAGCTTATATAATAATTTCTTATTTATTTATTAAGTTTTACTTAAAGCTATATAAATTTTATTATATTTACTTATATACTTTTTTTTATTAAATATAGCTTTTACTCAAAGTAAATAAAGAAATTTATAAACTATTTATTTAAGTATTATTTAAGCTAGTTTAACTTTATAATTATATATTTCTTTTAATAAAGGTTTATAAATATAATATTAAAGTATTTAAAAAAGTAATTTAGTATATATTAATAATTACTATTTAGCTTAAAGAATAAAGCTACTTATATTTAAATTTTAAATAATAAGTTTTAATAAATAAGAAACTATTTATTATAGTTTATACTAATAAAGTTTAAATTAGCCTCTAGCTTATATACTATAAAGCTTTACTAAGCTTAAAATAAAGCTTTATTTCTATTATAAGGATTCCTTATTAAAAGTAGTTTATACCTAAGTTATACTTAATTAGTATATATTAAGGTATTTAAATAAAATACTTAGTTTATTATAGCAATATAATAGTATAGTTTCTTAAGCTAAGCTATTATTAAAGTAATAGTTTTATAAAGGTAGTATAAGTTTTATATATTACTTAATTAGGCTATTTATTTATAATACTAAGAATTTATTATACTATTTTTATAAAGATAAATATTATAAGTAGTATTATAATAAATAATAATTATTATAAACTAGCCTAAATAGTAACTATAATTTAGTGTTAATAAAGTTATTATTATTTATAAAGAGAAAGGAAAGGCTACTATCTCCTTTTACTATATATTTAGTTTATATACAATATATGCTTATAGGGTTTGCCCTATAGTTAAGGTAGGTTACCTTATACACGCCTCTCCTGCTCCGCTAAGGATCCGAGCCTCTAGCTCGAATCCATCACATACTTTATAAATATAAATTTCTTTATTAATATTAAAATTTATAAGTTTATAATAAAAGTTACTTTTATTATTGAAAAAAAAAATAAAAAAAGATTTAAATATATATATTTAATACTATAAATATATAGTATTAGTTATAAGGAGTCTTTTTAACTTTCTTTTAAGCTTATAACTAATATAAAAAATATATTAAAAATTAGTTTTTTATATTTATTATTTTAAGTCTTTAGTAATTTATATATTAAAGAAAATAAGTAATAAATAGTATACATAGCCGTAGCCCTTGCGTAGCGCGGGTTTATTATAATCCGCGCGTTGTCTAGGCTCCACCTATGCGTTCCGGGCAACACTATCTATGCCTGCTCCGCCTGTTCCGGAATATACAAGAAATTTATCTGTGCCTTTTACGCGGGTAACGCCTGCTCCAGATCCACAGTGCCAGATATCAGCCCCTGCAGCCTTGGTACAGTCCCCGAGGCTGTAATTCGACATGGGGGGCCGGGGTTGTGCTGCAGTCGGCAGACGCTACTCCGGCGTAGATGGACATAGCAGCTAGGGCGGCGGATTTTGAGAAATGCATTTTTGTTGGCGTTGGCGTTGTCGTTGTTGTCGTTGTTGTCGTTGTTGTCGTTGTTGTCGTTGTTGTTGTTGTTGTCGTTGTTGTTGTTGCGAAATGGTAAAATGAGAGGCGTAAGTTGTGTGTGTGTGTATGTGTATAAAAAATATGCAACGCTTATGTATTAAGAGACTGCGTGCAGATGGATCAAATAAATACGTGGGACGGAATCCATGAAAGAGCGTAGGATCCAAGGGGTTAATAAGTACCTTTCTGCGGAATTCCCTCGATACTATGCTTTTTAAGGGTGTGATCCACGAAACGAGACAAACTTTGTGCTCGAAAAATCGTGCGAAAAGTGGACACACTTGCCATTTTCGGCATTAAAATTCCGCTAGAAGTTATAGATTTTTATTAAAAACCCTAATAAACACCGTTTATAAGGATTTTAATGTACTATGCTAGTAGGGGCTGCGTAAATGCCTATAAAAGGTAAAGTATACACTAAAAATGTAAATTCTGCCTAAAAATAGGCATAAAGTTAAGCACTAGTAAAATCTAGGTATAAACTTTATACCTATACTTATATATAAAGATTATTACTACTATAATAACCTTCCTTAGTAAATATAGCGTGCTATTAAAGTAAGTTATTATTAAAGATAATAATGCTAATAACCTTACTCTTACTATATTAATTTTATTGTATTATAAAATGCTTAGTATAATAAAAAGAGTAGTGTATTAGCCCTATTACCTTTATAAGTATATTTATTATTAGAATGCTTAGGATTATCTTTTAGGATTCCTTATAGGTAGCTAATTCTTACTAATAACCTTATAAGACTTCTATAGTAAGGTTCTTAATTGTGATAGATTTGAGCTGGAAGCTTGGACCCTTAGAGGAGGAGAAGAGGCCACACTACAGAGGAATAATGGTTACTAAGTATATGCCCTATTAGCCCTAAGTAGGGCTACTTAGGGTATCTATAAATAAATAGAGTAAGAAACTATAGGAGATTCCTCTCTCCCTTTTCTTTTTTCTTAAAAGTAATAATATTTTTCATTAATACTAAATTATAATAGCCTTTAAACTAGTTTATAATATTTATTACTCTTCTTTTTTATAAACCTAAATTAGAATTCTTTAAAATAAATAATAAATATTTTAAAAGTAATAAAGCTTAGTATATTATTTTATAAAAAGTATACTAGCTTTATAAAATAGTTATATAGTAAAAGGTATAGCTAAGGAAGCTTATTTAAAATATACGAATTTGTAATAGCTTTTAATTTATATTTAGCTTAAAAAAGGCTTAAAAAATAGTAGGTATAAAGCATATAAAATATAAACCACTCATTATAAAAAGCTTTGATAATAAAAATAAGTTTTTTTTTAAGGTATAAAGAAGCTTTATAGCTTATAAACTAAATATAAACTAGGATTTTATTAATAGTATATATAATTAGTAGTTTTTTATTTACTAAAGCTTAGTATTATATATTTAAATATAAGTTACCTTTTTTTTTAAGCTAAGGGAGAATTTTAATTATAATTCTTAATAATTCTTAGTATACCTCAGTAAGATATATATAAACCTATGCTAATAAAAATATATAATTTTAAAACTAAACTAATTATATTAATAATTATTTAAAAGCTTTTTTAACTTTTATATATACTTTTAATAAAAGCTAGTACTTATTCATAAAATTAATTAAAAAAACTTAACAAAGCTTACTAAAATTTATATAGCCTTTAATAAGTATATTGTGATGGATTCGAGCTGGAGGCTCGGATCCTTAGTGGAGCATGTAAGGAGCATATAAGGAGCATGTAAGGTGACCCACCTTACCTAGAGGGCAAACCCTATAAGCATATATTATATATAAACTAGATATATAGTAAAGGGGGATAGTAACCTTTTCTTCCCCCTTATAAATAATAATAACTTTATTAACACTAAATTATAGTTACTATCTAGGCTAGTCTATAACAATTATTATCTATTATAATGCTACTTATAATATCTATCTTTATAAGAATAGCGTAATAAATCCTTAGTATTATAAATAAGTAGCCTAATTAAGTAATATATAGGACTTATACTACCTTTATAAAACTATTGCTTTAATAGTAGCTTAGCTTAAGGAACTATACTATTATATAGTTATAATAAACTAGGTATCCTATATAGATACCCTAATATAGGCTAACTAAATATAACCTAAGCGTAAGCTGCTCTTAATAAGGAACCTTTATAATAAAAATAGGGCCTTATTTTAGGCTTAGTAAAGCCTTATAGTATATAAGCTAAAGGCTAACTTAAACTTTATTAGCACTAACTATAATAAGTAGTTTCTTATTTACTAAAACCTATTACCTAAGGTTTAGGTATAGATAGCTTTATTCTTTAAGCTAAGTAGTAACTACTAGTATATACTAAGCTATTTCTTTAAATACCTTAATACTATATTTATAAACCCTTATTAAAAGAAATATATAGTTATAGAGTTAAACTAGCTAAAATAATATTTAAATAAATAGTTTATAGATTTCTTTATTTATTTTAAATAGAAGTTATACCTTATAAAGGGGAGTATTTAAGTAAATATAATAAAACTTACCTAGCTTTAAGTTAAACTTAATAAATAAATAAGGGATTACTATATAGACTATAATATTCCCTACTTTAACTATTATATAGTAGTTATATATTACTATAGTATTACCTTAAATATTAACTTATACTAAATTAAAAAGTATATTAAGGCTTATTATTATATTTAAACTAAATATAACTAAAATAGTAATATAGCTATAATAAGCATTAATTCTATTAGTTTTTTAGGCTTTAGGTAGGGTTATAAGTCCTTTAATAGAAGTAGGTTAGGTATAAAGCCTATAAATACTAAAGGTATAATTTAGGTAACCTAGGTTTTATAGAATATTATTAAGTATTATAAGGCTACCTACTAGTGTTTATATTATAATAGTAATAGTTACCTTATTTAAAACTATATATAGCTTCTTACCTATTACCTAATAAAAGGTCTTAATATTAAGGCTTTAAATACCTTTAATAAAGAGGCGCTAAGTAGTAATAATAACTTTAGTTTAAAAAAAAATAACCTTATTATATAAGTTTTAGTAATAGAATATATATTAGTAATATTAGTTTATATTATACCTATTAG
>AFRA01001357.1:0-10838 GCA_000223055.1 Claviceps fusiformis PRL 1980
ATCTCTCTCTCTCTCTCTCTGTTCTTCTCTCTCTCTCTCTCTCTTTTTTTTTTTTTGTATTTGTCTTCTTTTTCATCTTCCTCTTCGCTCTGTCCCTGTCACTTCTAGTCCCCCCCCCCTCCCCCCCCCCTTCCCCCCCTCCATCCCCCCTTTTTTCTCTTTTTTTGTTTCTTCTCCGCCTCTTCGTTGTTCCAGGAACAAAGCCACTTTACGTCAGCACCAAACCCAGAAGACAAGCTATTCGGCATCTCTCAGGGCGCGTCATTTTTTGTTGATTCCCCCGCTCACGAGATCACGTCATCCTCGAGGCACTGCGGTCGTCAAGCTTGCCATGTATGAGACTCAACTATTTATCCGACGAGCTAGTCCAACGTGGTGCTTTCAATTTATTCACGCATCTGTCCGTGGATCATACAACAGCCCAGGCAAGAAAGTATGGCAACCCAATCCCGTGCATACAGACGCCAAAAATCAGGCATCAAAACTGAATCCACCAGGCTGAATGTATACTTTGATACAACGATGACTTCCCTGTGACTCTTATTCCCAATGGGGGCTAGCCGAATGTACCTTGCCTAGAGAATCATGATACCCAAATGAACACTGAGAAGAAAAGAATCGAAGAATGAAAGGGGAGCAGGAAAGCCATCCATCGACGTATTTTCTCTATTGATCAACACGCCACTTGTCTCTGGGTGCTGTCCCCTATTTGTGCTGGCTTTGTCAACGTGTCTCCGGGGTTCTATGGGAATGACATATACCTATACATCTATAACTTATCCATCTATATTTAATCGACTGCTGCATTGCGTACGTCTGCAGCAGGGGTGATGTATGCGCCTCCGTGGTGACGTTGGCGGCTGTGAAGATGATCGGACCGGGTATCCTTGCTGTCAAACCAACCATCCGGAGAAAACAATCGCCGGGTAAGTAAGAAAAAAAAGACGAAAATAAAAAGCAAATATGCGCGAAATATAAATCCAATGTCACGGCGGCAATTTTGACGGCCCCGCGAGAGAGAAGAGGGAAAACCAGGGGCGCGGGGGGGGGGGGGAACTTGCCAGTCAAGTCACTTTCTCTGGTTTGGCATGGAATGTGGTGATCTCTGCTACGCATGTCGCAAGAGTTCTGTACCACATGACATCATTTGTGTGATGCAGTTGCTACCATCTGACGAGCCGGGAAAAAAAAAGTTGAGCACGAGGCAGAAAGACGATTGGAATGTTTCGGGCCTTGCCGTTTTGTTCCGTCGACGCAGGCGCAGGCGGAGGGGAAGGCGGAGTTTCGGAATTCGTGCTAGGCAAGGCTGGCCGATTCACATGTATATGTCATGCCACGATGGGAAAATATTCTCTATTGCTCTGCCGTCTGCAGGACCCCCTTTTTTTTTGTGCCGAAATCCCGGCCCGGTACGGTCTCGTCGTGTATCGTGAATGCTCCTTTGCGCCTCGAGAGAAGCCAAAGCGACTCGATCCTTTGGAAATACCCCCCGTTTCCTCCCCACGTTGATGCCATGTACAAAGATCTACACATCTGAGTCTGGTCAAGACGAGTACCAGCGCATAGGCAAGTACCGACATGCCGTTCCATGCACACCTACGTGACATAGGACAAAAGTCCCCTGCGTCAGCCGGCGCCGGTTGGACAGACATCGACATCGTCCTCGTATGTATGTATATATTTTATATTAACACATAAGAGCAAGATTAAGAACGGTTTGCTATTGATAACGACCGCCGCACGTGGTGAATGGAATAGCTGCTTTGTCTGCTTGATACAGGGGCTAGTTTCGTGACACGTATAAGATCGAGCTAGTATCTCAGAACAAGACATCTTCAGCGTTTCTCGGTTCGCTCACGCGTCTGAGAAAGGGAAAGAATAGGACAAGACACCAAAGGAGAAACCAGCAAGAAACACACGAACAGACAACCAGTATACTTCCAAAGTATCGCCCGTCGATCCTGCAATTTCTCGCCCAATCTCAAAGTCTGGAACCAACCCTGAACCATGCACGCTGCTGCTCTATTGGCACTGGGAATGGCGGCTCTTGCGATGGGCCTGCCAAGCCCATATCAACATCACAGTGGGTGATAAATCCACGACGGGAAAAGAAGAAGGAGAAGAAGGGAAAGAAGTCTGAAATCAGTTACTCACTGGCATGCCATCTAACTGTTTCTGTAGAGTCAGATCCGCATGGCCTCGTTGAAATGGTCTTTGTCAAAGCAAAGCGTACGTTTGTTCTTCGTCTCCCTCTCTTCTGTCCATGGCACTTATCTGGCGTTTCTAACTGCATCGTTGTTTTGACTTTTGGATAACGGCATTCAGACAACAGCAAGTCCGGTCACGAAACCAAAAAACCGCCCGTAGCTTGATATTTCAACGTCCTAGGAGGACTGTCCGTTACTCCTTCACTCTTTCTTCTTTCCCTTTGTGAAATCGGTTTGTGTTTGCTTCGACAAGGCAGAAACAGCGTAAGCGGGGCGTGGGATCTAGAATAGCTACAATACAAGGCACAAAACATCCCGACGTTCAAATGGTTGCCGTTCATACTGTGATGATGCCTTTTTTTTTCTTTTTGTTGTTTTACTCCGGCGTAGACATGCAATCTGCTCTTGATTTCAAATTCTGTAGGTCATAACTGAATAAGGAATGGCTTATCCCCCGCAATCTCGCGTCAACTTTGTGCATTGGAGAGGCTGCATTCAGGGACTCTATATTTTGTCTTGTTGCAATCGGGCCATTTTTGAACAAGGGGCTACTTCCCCGCTTCCCATCTGAACTTTTTTATTTTTTTTTGCATGGAATAGAGTTTTATAATATTGGTTTTCTGTTTCCCCGTTCTTCTTCTTTACACATATATCTCTACATGTATATGTAGGTCTCGCATCTCATGGTATCAGACCACCACCATCCTCATGGCCAATCCACGGCATGCTCCCATCCGGACACCGCTTGTAGCGATCCACAATGGGGATCCAATGGTCCAGCGGTCGATAGTAGCAAGCCGAGTGCTCAAGAGCAAAGCGCCGAAGCGCACTCCAGTCACGACACATGCGGATAGCGCCCACGCCAGAGGGCACGCTCTCGGTCTTGTTCTCTAACGCGTGCAGGTGACCTGTATATCGCGCCGTGTCGTCGGCCGTGCAGATGGTATCCTCGCGAAGCACCAGGAGGCAATGTGTGAGGTGCTCGAATGGCCAGGTCTGTTGATCGTTGTCGCGAAATTGACGGAGGGCATCGCGAAGGACAGTCTGGTTATAACAACAAACGCACAAATAAAACATGCACACACGCATGAAAAGACACATGGAGGCGGGTGTAGTTAGTCGACACGGTACACGGTATAAGCGACGGATAAAAAAAAAAAAAAAAAAAAAACTACCTTACGATGCTTACCACGCAATGAAGAGAATGATAACCGTGGAGGACATATATGCCTTTGGAGTGGTCCCAAGGCCAATTCTGCGAACTCAATATGTTGTTTTTCTTGGCATACTGATGATCAAGAGCCACAAAGCCAGCATAATAATCGAACTCGGGGTCGTCCCATAGCGGGTCATCGATGTCTCGTTCGTCAAAAGGAATGGGAGTAGGCTGATTCCATTTTAAGTTGGCTGCACACGATATCGAGTTGGTCTCATGTTCTTCTGTTCTGTTCTATTTTCCTTGCCCTTTTGAACATCTCTCGTTCTTTCTTTTCTCCGTCCTCCGTTTCTGTTGACGTTATTGCAGTGCTGATGATTGCGGACTTGTCTCTTACCAATGCTGAGTGCTGGTGACGGGCTTGGCAACACGAACAGTTGCGTAGCCAGCCAGCCGTTTATCACGACTGATAGGGCAAGGAGGACTGCCAGAAGATATATTCCTCTCCGCCTGGTTCGGTCGAGCGACGAGAGCAGGCATGTACAAGGGCGGGCTGGCTTGTCCAAGCTGTCATGACTCGTTTGCGGCAGTGGCTGATACTTTGGTGGTGGCATTGTCGAATATTTTGTAACCGAAGATGGCTCGTGAAACTCGAGGGCGGTCTTGGCGGAGGGAAGATAGTCAAGATCAGACCACGCAGCGGAATCATTGATGTTTCCAGTCCTTCCTTGTTTGAAGTGGCAACAATAAGCTTGTTTTTGTACTCTGCAGAATGCTGTGTCGATCCAGGAATAAGGACCCTTTTTTTTAAAAAAAAAAAATCCGTTTTTTTTTCTTTGACCCTCTCACGAAGAGACCATGCTATTTTCCAGCACCCTTGGTTCTAGGGACCAACATGGCCGTAGAGCGGAAGAAGGAGGGATTTGGTGCTGAACAGCTTCCCTCCGTTGAGTCTAGACCAGCTCCCCCATCCAGCGGCCAGTGATTGCTACGCTGATTGACGATGGGTTGGTCACAAGGGATTGATGACCTTTTTTTTTTCTCTCGATGAACGATCCTTTTGCATGGCCGACTCCGGATCGAAGCGTCCCATGCGATGAAAGACTGGGATTGAAAGGAACGGGATCGGGGACGCGCCGAGGTCGCCGAACATGGACGAACGACCGATGGAAGTGACCCAAGCGGCCATGTCTCGATGACCTGACGGCAGAAAAAAAAGACAAACTCTCCAGAAATGACGGAAAAGCAAGTCGACGAGAGGATAATGTGCAGTACATAAACGCACCTTGGCCGGGTCCAGGGTCCAAGACTCGAGAGTCCAGTCAGCCAATGAGATTGCGAGATATGGGCGGGGCACGCGGGACTTGGCCGGCGGGATCTGAGACGGGGCCAGGGGTGGGGCATCGGCCAATGGGAGGAGCCGCAGAGTGGACCAATGGGGGCAAGCCGAGAGCAGAGGACAGCCAATGAAAGAGCGTGGCAACCTGGACAAAAAAACAAACAAACAAATAATAACTTGATTGATAGTAGAAAGAATGGTAAAGCCTAAAATGAAAAGAAGACGCAAAGACCCGAGGGAGCGGATTTTTCTTCGCCAAAGGATAAACGACGACTGCAGGGCGCATGAACCCCCCCCAAATCAGGCGTTTTCATTACCACCCTACAGGAAATTTGCATAATTCTGTTTTGTTCCAACCCCTCGTTGCATAAAAGTGATCCAATATGTACATATGTACGTCGGAATGCACTGTCCTGGAGGGGGATGCAAAAAAATAAAAAAAAGGGAAAAAAAGTGAGAAAAGGAAAACAAAAGAGAGAAGAGCAGAAAAGGCAGAAAAAAAAGCAAATGGCCATGGATATTGCTTCTGATCAAACTGCTACATTGGATGCCGCAATGGGCCCCAAGAAAACCGAGGAAGGCGGCGAGAAAACAAAACACAAAAAAGAAATGGAATAGAGCATAAACAACTTGGAACAGATGACGCAAATACAAAACAAGTGGCGGGGGAAAGTGTCACGAGTGACTTGTTACAATTGCGAGGCAGCAGCAGAACAACTTTTCTTTTTCTTCAAACTCGCCAAGGAGAGGAGAGTTTGTGGGAAAGTAAGAATCCTTAATCCTAGTTCCTTCCTAGGATTTTTTTTTCTTTTTCCATTTGTCTTCCAAGCCATCCTTCCTGGCTGTTTTCGCTGTTTTCCCAGAGTCAACTAGTTCCCCTTGGCATCGCTTCCCAATCACGGCATATCATATGATGACCTACCGACGTCAGTCACAAACAAGATGGCTGGGCTCCGATAGAACGGACTGTTGTGTGTTTCTTCTTCGTCCCCCCCCCCCCCCCGAAACATTCCATCGCCTCTTCCCCGGCCCAACAACATCTTGAGTCGTCATGTCGGACCATTCGGCGTCGGACCTGGTTGGCGTCAGCGCCGTGCTGCTAGCCCTCGGAGCCGTGGCCGTTGTACTACGATTCTATGCGAGAAGCCATCAGAAGGCGCATCTGTTGGCTGACGATTGGCTCATGGTACCTGCTTTGGTGAGTCGGTCCTGGATTAGGCGGGATATTGCAACAAAACACACAATCGGCCGGCAGACACTCATTACGATAGGCAACCTTTGTCGGCGCCTGCACGTGTATCTTCTATGGTATAAGCGGTCACTCCGTATCTGATGTCTTTGAATCTACTAAGAAAGCGGTGATGTGAATTATGATGCTGACTTTGTTTGTATCTGGATGCGCATAGCTGTTCACCTCAAGGCTTTCGGATACTCGACGTTTGAAATATCCAAGCAACAGAGGGAAGCGACCCTGGAGCGATCCGGAAAGGTGAGCGAGCTCAATCCTCTTCGTTTTATTCATGATCGGTATCATATTATATGATTTTTGCTTCTCCAAGGGAAAAAAAAAAAACCCACCTCCACCATAGTCGCTAACACGTCCACGTCACTCCCACTTCTCTCCCCTCAAGGCCCAAATCGCCCTCAACCTCTCCTCCATCATCTGCCTCGGCAGCGTCAAAGCAAGCGCCCTCTTCTTCTACAAGCGCATCTTTTGCGTCTCTGGCCGCAAAGCCGCCCTCAATGTCATCATCATTAGCTTACTCGTCGTCGTCGCCTGCTGGGTCGTCGTCTTTGAGTTTCTTCTCGCCTTCCAGTGCGGCACACACTTCTCCGCGCCCTGGGACGGCACCCAGCTCAAGTACTGTACCATGTCGTACCCTATTCTACAGGCGCAGGCTATTTCCGACTTCTTGCTCGATGCATTGGTCTTGGTGATACCGATGTATCCGATCACGCAGTTGCAGACGACGTGGTCCAGAAAGGTGGCCATTGTGAGCATATTTCTGCTTGCTTGCATGTTAGTTGTTCTTCAAGTCTTTTTGTTTGCATTTTATTTGTTGGAAATCTTCCTGTCCTTTTTTTGTGCGTTGGATTCCCTCAGCCTCATGATTATTCTCTTGTTGTATGTTATGTAATTTACTATGCTATTCGTTATGATATTTGGTATGCTGTCCGTTATGCTATTCGTTACGTTATTCATCATGCCATTCTTTATGCTTTTGTGTGTCCTTCGTTCTGTTCTTCGCCATTTCATTCATTCATGAGAGCTGACAGTTTGGAATGTTAGTGGTTTTGGGGCGGCGATAGCCAGAATGGTCATCATAATCCATTTGGTCCATGGTGAGTGCCTTTTCTTTTGATTGTCAGAGTGAGCTTGTCACTCACCCTCTCAAATCTGAAGAAAAATCATTATGAACAGGAAATACTAATCTCATTCCAGTGGGACAGTCCACCGTTCACAAGGTTGACCCTGAAAGTAAGCGATACACATACCATTGACACCGTCTTCCACACCACCTCGACTAAGATTCGCTGCTAAAAAAACTCACAAAGATTAGAGTATCTATCTAGAGTCATCTTTTACTTCAATCTGGAAATGGGCGTCGGGCTTGTCGCTGTCAACCTGCCCTCCATCTGGATGGTGTTTACATCGGTAGCACCAGATGCTCTCCTCCGAAGTATCCGAAGCGTCGTGTCCCTGGCATCCTTCCGCTCCGGCCGCTCGAGATCGTCCAAAGAGCGCTCAAATCCCGAGCCACTCAAAAGTGCCTCCTGTTCATCAGTTGTGCCCTTGTCATCTCATGCCATGGGGCCTCTGCCCGAAGCGTTTGAGATGCAGTGCAAGCGCCCCCCGGCCTACACTCCAGAGCCTGTTTGTATCGCAGAAATACATGTCGGAGGCTCAGATACCGTGGGAAAGTCTGGGTGAAACGACTTCACCAAGCCAACGAAACGGGCGACAGGCGTGGCCAGTCGGAGTTGACGATGAGATTGGCACACCAGTTCTTCCCTTCTCCTTCCGAGAAGAACGAAAGAAACTTCAGAAAGAACTAAAACATGACTCGAATGATGAAAGTAGGGTTGGGATGTTGTGTCAATTGAAGAGGATAAACGATTGGCTTTCTGGTCGCGCACATTCACAGAAGCGTATTATCTCTGAGCGCGGGTTCCAACACGGGAGCTCTCCACGAATGGGCTTTCCAAGCAAAATCTTTCTTTTACAATAGAATAATCACGACATATCTTTCCTAGAATGTATCAAAAAGTCAAGATTCGAAAAGTCTGGCTAGCTCTACTGCAGTGACAAGTAACAAATAAGAGCAACATTAAAACTAGACCATGGACTACAGCAATGAGAGTCAGACAAAGACATGCTTATTCGTTACATCGAGCTCTGTCTGGCGCTCACAAGGTAAAAAATAAAGAGAACAAAAAATCGGAAGGGGCATGCGGGTGCCATGGCAGATGGCCGAGGATATTCCCGATGACGCGCGGAGTGCGCTAGAAATTGGTTGATCTATTCCCTATTCTAAGTTTCTAGTAATTTATATACAAAAGAAAATAAGTAATAAATAGTACGTATAGCTATAGCTCTTATATAGCATAGGCTTATTATAATCTATATATTATCTAGGCTTTATTTATGCATTTTAGGTAATATACCCTTTAATTAAAGTATAACTAACTAAAAAAGGCTACTTTAATTATATAAAGTAATATATAAAATAGTTATTAAAAATAATAGAGGTGGGTGCTATAGAGCACAGCTTACTAAGGTAGTGGGCTTAGTGAGCGTGCACGTACAGATCCACTGCTCTGCAGAGCAGAGCACTGCAGTAAGCTGCAGTCCACTATATCTCACGAAATATAGAAGCTTTTGCGTTACTTTTAGCACTATTTAATTCGTTAAAGAATTTATAATAATAATATCTAATAAATTATATCTAATATCTGACTTTGTAGGTATGCGCAGCTGGCAAGAGTGATTCTGACGGTCTGTATGGTCGGCGGCTGTGAGGGGGTTTTTCACTTCCTTCCCTTACATACCCACTAACCTTATTAGTGGATCCTAGTTACTAGCTAGGCTTTATAAGCCACTTTCTATTTTCTGTAAAATTTATTTGTATGGGAAAATAAAAAAATAGACTCACGGCTATATAAATTAGCTGCTAATATGCTTGCAATTGGTTAACTTAGTAAAAATCAACGCGTAACACTAAAAAACTAATTTTTAGATATTTATATAGAAAGAAAGCCTAGAAGTTAGTAATAAAGAATCTAGTTCTAAGACTTTTTATAGATTCCTTCTTATTAAGAAAAATAGTAAAAAAGATATATTATAGGGTAGCTACCTTCCCTAACTAAGCAGCTATTAGCTAGCTTAGTTATATCCTTTAATCTGTTTCTCTATATCTTTACTAGTTACCTTACAAATCCAACCTAAAGACTAGGCCTACCTTATAGCTATTAGTCTAACTATATAACTGTTAGAATAGGCAAAAAAGGTTAAAAAGTAAGGATTTATAGAAACTTTATAGCTGCAAGCCTATGCATATATAACCTTTAGTTGGAATTCCGTGGTTATGCCACCTGCGCGCGCGCATGCTTGCCGGCTTGCACTGGCTTACAAAGCCCCCTATAAAGTGCTTCTATTAGCGCTATAATTATAGCACTAATAGTAAGGAATCCCTTATAAATAACCCTATTATTTTTAACACCCTCTCTAAAGAAGTATTAGGGATAGTTATTATAAGGGCGCTAAGGGTGAAAGCAAAAGAAAAAGTTATATAAAATCTAGGAAAATTCTAAAATAAAAAAGGATTATAGAATTATAGAGCCTAAAATTAGGGCTCTAGGGTAAGTAACTTTTTACTATAGTAAAGCATAGTATTTTACAAAGGTATTGCTATTAAAAGCAGGGACCTTATTCTTTCTTTGTTTTTATAGTTATTTTTAATTTTCTAGGTGTTTTTGTTATTTTTATGCCTTTAGCTAGGCATTGTTTTTATGGCCTTTAGCGATAAACTATAGGGGTTTTAGACCTATAAGATCTAAGAAAATAAGGTATATAGGGCCTATAAGGGGCTTTATAAGCCTATTAGTAGGCATTTTCTTAGTATTTAGGTAAGTGATTTTAGCGAGCCCTTTTAAGACTAGTTATTAGTTATAGTGAAATTTTAGAAGGGTGTGCTTAGTATAGCTATAAAGAGTAGGGTTATAAGCGGTTTTTATAGCTCCCTAGTTATTATAGAAAATTTATATAGGGGGTTTTATAGGTGTTTTTAGCTCTATAAAAATCCCTTTAAGCTACTGAAGCTCCCGGAAAGTCTTATAAATAGCGTTAGACTCTGCTTCTATTGTTAATAAGGCTATAGTGCTAGCCTTCTTTGATTTCTAGCTAATTAGGCCCCCTGCTAGCTTATAAAGATAAGTATAAGTGGATTTAAAAAAGCTTCTATCTCTAGCAAAATTACTATTATAAAGTCTAACTAAGCTAGAGCTAGGGCTAGCCTTAGGGGTTTTTATGTTATTTATAGGGGTAGGGCCCTTATAAATAATAGCTAAATCTTTTATACCTAAAAGGTATCTTAGTAGGTTTTTAGCAGTATATAAATGCTCTAAATACAGGCTAGCTAGGGCTGTTGAAAGCCACTGTAGCGCAAAAGTAACATTAGGTCTTGTTAATAGCATAAGATACATAATAGTACTAATAATGCTCTAATATTCCTTTATATCCTCTTTAGATATAAGGGGCTTAATAAGCTATTGTTTTAAGACCCCTAGCTACAGCAGAATTCTAATAGATTTATAATTTTTTAGCTTAAAATATACTAGGGCCTCTAAAATATACTGCTTTTAGTGTATCTTTAGGACCCTATTTTTTTGGTTACGCTAAATTTAAACCCCTAAGACAAATTCTGCAGGGCCTCTATCTTCTATAGGGTAAGCCTTATAAAGGGCTTCCTTAAGCTCCTTAATATATTGCAAATCTGCCCCTATTAAAAGGTAATTATTAATATAAGTTATTGTTGAAAAAAGAGAGGTGGGATCCGGATCCCTAGAACTAGAATTACAAAGGCTTATATACTTTTAACACTCCCCCTAGACTTATAATACGCTAGGGCCACTACAG
>AFRA01001358.1:0-10812 GCA_000223055.1 Claviceps fusiformis PRL 1980
ATTACCTTTAAATATAACTATATTAATATAAATTATATTATATAGTTTATTATTACTAATTTTTATAATTTAAGTACTATAATATTATATAAATTATTTTTTAATAATTTAATTCTTATTTATTAATAAATTAAATAATAATAATAATAATTTATTATTTTATTTAATTAATTAAGCTAATAAAATTATCTTTAAAGCTTTTAAAAAGTTATTGTTATTTTAAAATAACTTAATATATTATAAGCCTTTTATAGTTTAATTAAAATTTTTTTTAATAATATATATTTAGCTAAGGATTTATTTTATTTTAAATAATATAATATTTAATTTTTAATTTAATATTTTAATTATCTTTATTTTATTAATTATTTTTATTTACTTAGAATTTTTTATAAGCTATAAATAATTACTATAAAAACCTTTTTATATTGTTTTAACTTTAGTTAATTATTTAAAGATTTTTTTAATTTTTTAATTACTTTAAAATCTAAAGATTCCCTGTTGGAATTGCTCTCAACGGCAAAACCTCGGTGCAGGCAAAACGCCGGGTGCAGCGTGTGTGGGCGACCGGGTGGGTCCGCCACAACGATGCACGCGGTCTGATTGGCTGCACTGCCGACCGCATACGTGGCTATAACACTACCTTTTTCTTACTTTATAAGCTTAGCTCTTAGCTTAGAAGAATTATTAATAATAAACCCTTTTTATATTATTTTTATTATATATATATTTTAGTATTTATTTTCCCTTTATAAGTTATCCCTAATACTAATTAGTAATTAGTAATAACTATAAATTTATAAGAATTAACTATAAAAAAAAAGATAGCTTTTAAGGTATTTAAAACCTTTATTACTATACTAAAGAAAGAAACTTTACTATAATTAGTAAAGTTAGATTTTAATAAAGAAAGCCCTTACTATTAAGTAAATATTAATATTTATTCTATTTATTATAAAAAACTATATTTTAAAGGTAAAAAACCCTCTTTAAAAATAAATAAAAAAAAAGCCTTTAAAGATTTAGCTACTAAAGCTATAAAAACTAACTATAGCTTTATTAACTTCTAAAAATACTATTTAATAAGAAATATAGAAAAGGGTTTATAATAATAATAAAGTATTATTAATTATTAGTTTAATTTACCTATTAAAAGACTCTCTTTTAAAGTAACTTTACTTATTTAATAATACTATTTTATTAAAATAAAAAGAAGCCTATAAAAACCCTAACCTTAGTAATATAATAATATTAGCTTTTAATAATTAAATTATATATATTATTAATTACTATAAATTAAAAGAGTAAACTAAAAAGAAGCTTATTAATAACTTTTAAAAAACTTTTAAAACTAAAATATCTTTTACTTTTAAAAAATAAGTATATATTTTTAAAGTAGCTTTTAGAATTTCTTATAAAATAATAGGGTTTTATTTATAAAAAGGGTTTAACCTTTAATTTCCTTTTCTTTTTTTAAACTACTTAAGTATTTAAACTAATAGCTTAAGAAAATATTTCCTTCTATTAAAATTAAAAATTCCCCCTATTATTTAAGGCTTTTAATACCTTAATTTTATATATAACTAAGCTACTAACACTAGTTTATATAAAATTCTCCTTTAAATATAAGTTATTACCCCCCCTTAATATATTTAAACCTAAATAATAACTTTTATAAGCCTTATTAATAGCTATTTTACCTCTCTCTATAGCCTAACCCTAATTTCCTTACTTATACTTCTATTAATTAATTTAGCTAATAAAGGGATTTTTTTAAGAAAAACCCTAAATTTTTCTATAAAAACCTACTTAACTAAGCTCTTTAGAACTTACTATATAATAATAATCTAGATAGGATCTTCAATAACTAAATATAATAAATTCTAAGTAAACTTATAAAAGTATATATAAAAAAGAATAAATATACTAAGAAAATATATAACTTCCTTACCTTAAAGGTAAATATCTTTAGGGATAAGTATATTTATTATAATATCCCTTTAAAGATATAGCACTATACTTTTTTAATTATATTAGTAGAGAATACCCTTATATATTATTTAAATAAGTTAGCTTATAAAAAGCTCCCTTTTAATAAGCTTACTACCTATATAAAAAGTAATTTTAAAACTAAAAGTAACTAGCACTTTTATAGAATTAAGTAAAATACTATAATACTATAAAAGGTTATTAATAATAACCCTAATAAGATTAAGCTATAATGCCTAAATCTTCTTGTTAAAAATAACAGGGTTATTTATAGGGGATTCCTCACTATTAGTGCTATAATTATAGCGCTGATAGAAGCACTTTATAGGGGGCTTTGTAAGCCAGTGCAAGCCGGCAAGCATGCGCGCGCGCGGGTGGCACAACCACGGAATTCCAACTAAAGGTCACGTATGCATAGGCTTACAGCTATAAAGTCCCTATAAATCCTTACTTTTTAACCTTTTTTAGCTATTTTAATAGTTATATAGTTAGACTAATAGCTATAAGGTAGGCCTAGTCTTTAGGTTAGATTTATAAGGTAACTAGTAAAGATATAGAGAAATAAATTAAAGAATATAACTAAGCTAGCTAATAGCTACTTAATTAGGGAAGGTAGCTACCCTATAATATATATTTTTTACTATTTTTCTTAATAAAAAGGAATTTATAAAAAGTTTTAAAACTAAATTCTTTATTACTAAATTCTAGGCTTTTTTTTTATATAAATATCTAAAAATTAGTTTTTTAGTGTTATATATTAATTTTCACTAAGTTAACTAATTATAAGCATATTAGTAGCTAATTTATATAGCTATAAGTCTATTTTTTTATTTTTCTATATAAATAAATTTTATAGAAAATAGAAAGTAACTTATAAAGCCTAGCTAATAACTAGAATTTATTAATAAAGTTAGTAGGTATATAAGGGAAGGAAGTAAAAAACCCCCTTATAGCTACTAACTATATAGACTATTAGAATTACTCTTACTAGCTATATATACCTATAAAGTTAGATATTAGATATAATTTATTAGATATTATTATTATAAATTCTTTAGTAAATTAAATAATGCTAAAAGTAATGCAAAAGCTTCTATATTTTATAAGATATAGTAAACTATAGCTTACTATAGTGCTCTGCTCTATAGAGCAGTAAATCTTTATATGTATGCTTACTAAGCCTACTACTTTAGTAAGCTATACTCTATAGCACCTACTACTATTATTTCTAAAAGGTTATAAGCCTAGAAAAGAACTTTTAGTATTTAGAAAATTCACTAACTTTTTCTATAATAAAGGAAAATATTACTATATTTATAAAGAGTGTAAAAGCTACTTATTCCTTCTATTAAAAGAATAAATTTACTAAAAAGAAGTTTTCCCTTTTATAAAATAGGAAAGAATATAGTATAAAAGAATTCCTACTTCTATAAAAATTTAGGATTAGTAAAAAAGAGGATATTTTACCCTATAAAAACCTCTTATAAATAAAAGAAAAAACAAATTATAAAAGACTTTGCTTCTATAAAAAATAAAGAAAGATATAGAAAAGTTCCTACTTCTATAAAAAAAAGAGATATATAGTAACCTTACTATAATTTAGAAGACTACCTTCTATAAAAAAGTAAAAAGAAGAATTCCTACTTCTAAAAATATTAAATAAAAAAAAATAATTTAAAAGATCTAAGCTAAATTAGCTAAGGGGTCCCTACCCCAGAGTAGTTATAGGCAGAGTATATAAACTAATAGATTTTATAATAAAATAATAATATCTTTAATATTTTAGAAAAATTAGAAATATTAGTAGCTACTGTTACCTCTGCCCTAGCTATAGCTTTAAAACCTATAGCTAAGCTAATATAAGAAAAACCTTAAGAAAGCTTTAAAAATTCTAATATTCTAAACTCTTTTAATAATTTTATTATTAAAGAATTTAATAAAAGGGTTTATAGCTTTCTAAAGGGGGCTAGGCTAAAGGGGCTAGAAAATTTTAATTAGTAAAAGCAGGCCCTAAATATCTAATTTAAGGCACTAGGAATGCCTAATTTCTTAGAAAATCTTAGTATTAGTAAAAACCTTAGCAATCCTAACTAAGCTATAATTCTTATGCTTTTAAGAGATAGCTATACTAAAGGCCCCTAAAATGCTATAATTTAGTAAAAAGACCCCTTAAAGGTATATAGTGTTTTAATTTAGCAGTATTCTTAGAGTTCTAAAATATAGCGTAGTACTCTTTATAATTAATTTTATAGCCTAAATTTCTAAGGTTATAAGGGGTCCCTAGAGTCTTTTAATGCTTTATTTAATAACCTACTAGCTAGGCTAAATTTAGTAAGTGTTTTTATAGAGCCTATAAACTAAGTAAACTAATATTTATAAGCTTTAAAGTTAACCTTTCCTTAGTAGGCTAAAAGACAATGTTTTTCTATAAGAATTAATAGGGCTTTAAGGGCCTCTATAAGGGCACTAAATTTGTAATTTCTTATAGCTAATTTACTTAAAGAGTAAAGGGATAAGAGCTCTTTAGTATTTAAAGCTTTAAATTATAGAGCTACTGCTTTTAAAGAATCTATATATAAAGGCTTTAAAGAAAATAAGACCTTTAAATATTCTAATAAGAATAAAAAGAAAAAGAAGAATTTTCTTTAAGAAAATAAGGGAAATTCTAACCCTAATTCTAAGAAAAAGGGGAAAGGTTAGGGTAAAAAATCCTTTAAAAAGGCTAAGGATAATAATAAGGGTTAAGAGGGATCCTTTATACTAGGAAATTTTAACCTTTCTTTAAGGGCTTTAAAGCCCTATAAAAGACTTAGTAGCCCTAATGCTAGTAGTGATTCTAGTAAAGATTCTAGTATTTATTCTTAAGAATTTACTACTTATAATAAAGCTAGCATTAAAGTTAATAAGCTAGAGGATAAAATATTCTCTAAAGCCTTTAATTTCTATAATAAAGAGATAAAAAACTCTCTTCTTTATAATATAGGTTCTATTATTTACTTAGTTAATTCTAAGGAATATTTTATAAGTTATATACCTTATAAAAAAGAGGAAGCTAGGCCTATAACTACTAGTGGTGGTTCTATTTATCCTAAGGGATATAGAAAGGCTAAATTTTTGGTTTTATATTAGCAAAATCCTAATAAATATAGGCCCCTAGTCCTATAAAATACACTATATTTTCCTAAATTAAATATAAATATAGTAAGCGGACTAAAGCATTATTTAGCAGGAGGCTATATATATAAGAATTCGCTATTCTTAGCTAATAGGTCTTATATTAATATTTTAAACGTTAAAAAGTATGGACTTTTTATTTAGCTTAAGAATACTAATACCCCCCTTTTAAAATCTTCTTCTAGCTGCCCTTATAGGCACTATAATGGTTATTTTAGTTATATACTTACTAGTTACCCTATAGAGGTTTAAATTCCCTTTAAGGAACCTATATAGGCTAAGGAAGCTTTAGAAATTAAAGAATTAAAGAGTTCTAACCTAAAACCTACTAATTTTATAGTACCTTTTTTACTAAAGCTTATAAGCTAGGCACTTAAATTTATAGAAGTCTTTTCTTTTAATATAGAGCTATTAAAGGCCTTTAGAAAAATTATAAAAAAGGCTTTAGTAGATTTAATATTTAAAAATCCTACTAAAATAGGCCCTAGGCCTCTAATAGCTCCCTAAGAGGCCTATAATTTTTAAGGGGCTTAGTAGGGAGCTATTAAAGAAGGTATTATAGTAGCTAAAAGAGAGCTTATAAGCAATCTTATAGAAGACCTTAAGCTAAATTTATACTAAAATTTGCTAAGATTAGCTAGAATCTAGTATATTAGACTAGGGTACCTAGGTTTCCTATTACTAAAGAAAACTAGCTTATTAGCTAAGGAAATTCTAGATTTTTCTAAGGTTAAAGAAAAGGATTTTAACTGCTTAACCTATAATTAAATAAAAGCAGTTAGAAGGCTCTTTAAAACCCTAATTCTAGACCCCCCTAGGGCTTTAGATAGACTAAAGGAGGATATAGTAAAGATAAGCCCTATGCCTTATAATAAGCACCCTATATGCCTTATTTTAATAAACTAAAAAACTAAATATAAGTAGCTATTTTCTTTACTAAATAAGGAGGGCCTTATTATTTTCCTAGCTATAAAAGGGTTTTTTAGATTCCTAAAGCTTAATTTTAGTACCTACCCTAAATATCTACATTTTAATAAAGGTAGAGAGGTTAATTTTACTTATTAATAGTAGCTAGTAAAAAAGGGAATAAAATTTACTACTTCTTCCCTTTATATTTATAAGTAAAATAGGCTAGCTAAAAGAGCTATCTATATTATAATAGATAGGCTGCGGGCTACCCTATACTAGTCTAGTCTACCCTTATATCTATAGAATTTTATTATTTTTACTATTATAAATCTTATAAATATAATAGTAAATTCTATAAAACTAGCTAGCTTAGTATAATTATTAGCTATAGATTTTAAAGAAAATGCCTTAATTACCTTAGAGATTAGCCCTATTAATTATAAGAGTATTAGGGCTATTAGCTCTTATTATAAGGTTTTGATTCCTATAGAAAAAAAACCTAAAGCTTAAAAACTAGCCTCTAAAACTATCCCTAGAAGGTTATTAGCTAATTTAGGCTTTAAGACCTACTTAGTTTATATTCCTTTTAAAAGACTAGTTACTAAAGCTAGCTTTATAAGAATTATAAAACCTATAGGCCCTATAAATTTAGGCCTCCCTAGGTCTTCTATAGGGGATATCTCTTTAGAGAGGGATTTAAGTGCCCCTTAGAACCTTCTATAGAATAATTCCTTAAAGGGGGAAAATAACTAAAATAGTAGTATTCTTATTAAGGATTACCCTATAGTATCTTTTAATTAAATAGTTAATAAAGAGCCTAAATTAATTTAGAGTCCTAGGGACCTAGAGTTAGATAAAAATCAACTAAATAATTTAGATAAAGTAAATATTAACTTAGCAGCCCTTTTTAAGGAAACCTACTATAAAGCATAGCTAAAGGCTAAAGAAAATAGGCCTAATAATAGCTCTAAGCCTAAGTCTTAGAAGCAAGCTTTAGCTAGCCTATAGAAAAAATAGTAGCTATAAGCTATTTTTAGTGAATTTAAGTAACTTTTAAAGGTAGGCACTTTTAAATTTATAGGAAAAGAAAATATCCCTAAGGGCTAGAGAGTGCTAAGAAATAGGCTTATTTTAAAGCTTAAAAAGAATAAAGAAAATAATCCTTTAAAATATAAGGCCTAACTTATTACTAAAGGTTTTATATAAATAAAAGGCTTAGATTATACTAATACCTTTGCTACTACTAGTATTCCCCCTAGCTAATAAATACTATTAGCTATAGTAGCTTAGGAAGACTAGAAAATAGAGTAAGTGGATTTTATAGGGGCTTTTCTTAATAGCTACCTAAAAGAGACTATTTATATATAAATTTCTAAGGGATTTATTAAATTTCTTAAACAAAATCTATAACTAGCTAAGCTAGCTAAAAGATTTAGCTATAAAGCTACTAAGGACTTAGTTATTATACTAAGAAAATCTTTATATAGCTTAAAGTAAAGCTCTAGAGAGTAGTAATAGACCCTAACCTTAGTTCTTAAAAACCTAGGTTTTAGCCCTCTTACCTCTAACCCTACTATATTCTATAATTTAAAAATATATACCTTTATTATAACTTATATTAATAATTACCTTTTAATAGGGGCGGATTTGTAATATATTAAAGAGCTTAAAGAAGCCCTTTATAAAGCTTACCCTATAGAAGATAGGGGCCCTATAGAATTTTTCTTAAGGGTTTAAATTTAGTATAACTAAAAAAATAGGGTTCTAAAGATATACTAAAAGCAGTATATTTTAAAAGCCTTAGTATCTTTTAAGCTAGAAAATTATAAATCTATTAGAATTCTACTGTAGCTAGGGGTCTTTAAACAATAGCTTATTAAGCCCTTTATATCTAAAAAGCATATAAAGGAATATTAAAGCATTATTAGTACTATTATATATCTTATACTATTAATAAGACCTAATATTGCTTTTGTGCTATAGTAGCTTTTAATAGCCCTAGCTAGCCTATATTTAGAGCATTTATATACTGCTAAAAACCTATTAAAATACCTTTTAGGTATAAAAGATTTAGCTATTATTTATAAAAGCCCTACCTTTATAAATAATATAAAAACCCCTAAAGCTAGCCCTAGCTTTAGCTTAGTTAGATTTTATAATAGCGATTTTGCTAGAGATAGAAGCTTTTCTAAATCTACTTATACTTATCTTTATAAGCTAGTAGGGGGCCTAATTAGCTAGAAATTAAAGAAGGCTAGCACTATAGCCTTATTAATAATAGAAGTAGAGTCTAACGCTATTTATAAGACTTTTTAGGAGCTTTAGTGGCTTAAAGGGATTTTTATAAAGCTAAAAACACCTATAAAACCCCCTATATAAATTTTCTATAATAACTAGGGAGCTATAAAAACTGCTTATAACCCTACTTTTTATAGCTATACTAAGCATACCCTCCTAAAATTTCACTATAACTAATAATTAGTCTTAAAAGAGCTTACTAAAATTGCTTACCTAAATACTAAGAAAATACCTATTAATAGGCTTATAAAGCCCTTTATAGGCCCTATATACCTTATTTTCTTAAAGCTTATAGGTTTAAAACCCCTATAGTTTATTGCTAAAGGCTATAAAAACAATGCTTAGCTAAAGGTATAAAAACAATAAAAATACCTAGAAAATTAAAAATAACTATAAAAATAAAGAAAGAATAAAGTCCCTACTTTTAATAGCAATACCTTTATAAAATACTATACTTTACTATAATAAAAAGTTACTTACCCTAAAGCCCTAATTTTAGGCTCTATAATTCTATAATTCTTTTTTATTTTAGAATTTTCCTAGATTTTATATAACTTTTTCTTTTACTTTTACCTTTAGCGCCTTTATAATAACTATCCTTAATACTTCTTTAAAAGGGGTATTAAAAATAATAAGGTTATTTATAGGGGATTCCTTACTATTAGTGCTATAATTATAGCACTAATAGAAGCACTTTATAGAGGGCTTTATAAGCTAGTGTAAGCTAGTAAGTATACGCGCATGTAGGTGGTATAACTATAGAATTCTAACTAAAGGTTATATATATATAGGCTTATAACTATAAGGTCCCTATAAATCCTTACTTTTTAACCTTTTCTGCCTATTCTAATAGTTATATAGTTAAACTAATAGTTATAAGGTAGGCCTAGTCTTTAAGTTAAATTTATTAAGTAACTAATAAAGATATAGAGAAATGGATTAAAGAATATAACTAAGCTAGCTAATAGCTACTTAGTTAGGGAAGGTAGCTACCCTATAATATATGTTTTTTACTGTTTTTCTTAATAAGGAGGAATTTATAAAAAGTTTTAAAACTAAATTCTTTATTACTAAATTCTAGGCTTTCTTTCTATATAAATATTTAAAAATTAGTTTTTTAGTGTTATATATTGATTTTTACTAAGTTAACTAATTATAAGCATATTAGCAGCTAATTTATATAGCTATAAGTCTATTTTTTTGTTTTCCTATATAAATAAATTTTATAGAAAATAGAAAGTGGCTTACAAAGCCTAGCTAGTAACTAGGATCCACTAATAAGGTTAGTAGGTATATAAGGGAAGGAAGTAAAAAACCCCCTTATAGCTGCTAATTGTATAGACCGTTAGAATCACTCTTGCTAGCTGCGCATACCTACAAAGTCAGATATTAGATATAATTTATTGGATATTATTATTGCAAATTCTTTAGCGAATTAAACAGTGCTAAAAGTAACGCAAAAGCTTCCATATTTCATGAGATATAGTGGACTGTAGCTTGCTGCAGTGCTCTGCTCTGCAGAGCAGTGGATCTGTACGTGCACGCTCACTAAGCCCACTACCTTAGTAAGCTGTGCTCTATAGCACCCACCTCTATTATTTTTAATATATATATATAACTATTATATAAGCTATAATATCTCTTAAATAAACTATAATAAAGCTATAGAATACTATTATAATATTACTTTGAATATTAACTCTTACTATATAAAGAAGTAAATATAAATATTATACTAATTAAGTATAAACTAAAATAAAAATAATAATATAAAAATATTTAATATTAATTTAATAAAAGTTTAAAATAATAAATTAAAAAGTAAAAAAAGAAAAAGAAAGTAATATATTATATAAATATCTTTTAAAAAATATATAAAACACTAAAAGCTCAAATAATACCTTTATTATAGCTTTTTTTGTATTATTAATTTTATTATTACTTTTTTTTAATATTACCCTTAAGGGATATTATTAAGGTTTATATAATTATTATAATAAATAAAGAAGGGAAATTAAATATTTCTTTAATAAACTTAAAAAAAAATAACTTTTTAGCTTAAAACTTAATAAAAAAGGTATTAATAATAAATAAAACTATATAGCTTAAGAGGTAAATAGTTTAAAGAAGGATTTTTTAAAAATAAAGGTATATATAAAATTATTATTATTTCTCCTTTCTTTTCTTTATAATAATACTACTTTCTTTATAATATAAATAAATAATAATTATAATAGTTTTATTACTATAAGTAAAAGAGCTATTTAATAGCTAAGCCTAACTAGAATTCCTTTTTCTTAACTTTATATAATTATAATAATAATAATAATAACTTAAAAAGGCTATTTAGAACCTAAATTAAATATATATATTATATACCTAATATACTCTTAAAGGGATATAAATAAATAAATATTTCTAGTTACTACTTATATTATTCTA
>AFRA01001359.1:0-10806 GCA_000223055.1 Claviceps fusiformis PRL 1980
TAAATATAAATTACTTATTTTTTTTATTAAAAACTTTTTTTCTAATAAAAATATAAGCTTCTATACTTTATTTATATAAATACTATATATAATTTCTTTTTAAGTAATATTATTATTTTTAATTTTACATTTACTATTTCTTTACTTAAAAACTTAATTAATATATATATATTTAAAGAATATGTATTAATAAAATTATATAATATAGCCTTAAGTAAGGGACCCTACTTATATTATATATATAGTATAAGTATACACTAAAACACTATATAATTTAGTATATACCTAGTATATAGTCTCCCTATTCACTGCCTGCTTAAATAGATCTATAATTCCCTACCTTAGACCTAAGCGATTCTCCGCTAAACCTAAGATTTGCTAGCCCCCCGCCTAGGGCAGGCACTTTAAACCTTAAACAAAAAGGTTTAACTATATATATAGATATATATAGCTATCTATATACCTAGTATATTATTCCTATTTCTTATAAAAAAAACTATTTAATCTTATAATAATTATTATATTATAACGTAGTGTTCTTACTATTACTATATAGTAACCCACTACTGCTATAGTAACTATATATACTACTATTTAGTTAGTTAATATAAATAAACTAAAGCTAATTACTTTTCTAAGTTATTTTGTTTTTATTTATTATTATTATTATTATTTTTCCTTTTATTATTATTTTATATAGTAAATTATTATTTTTACTTTTTTTTTTCTTATTATATTATATATTAATATAAAATATTATTCCCTATTTAAGCTAACTTATCTATTTCTCTACCCTTTTTTTTTAAAAAAATATAAAAGAAAAGTAAGAAAAAAAAAAGAAAAAGAATTTTTTAAAAAACTATAATAATATAAGTAATTAAAGTTAATTAAAATTTACTTCTAACTATTACCTCCCTAATCTTAATCCCTAATCTACTACTTACTATTTATTCTCTATACTAAAATACTACTTATTATAATAAGTATCTTAGTTCCTAAGTTTAGAGTTTAGAATTTAGGATTATATATAATAATATAATAGCCTTAATATATATTTATAATAAAAAAAATTCTATAAAAAGTCTTCTTATATAACATTAAACTATTAATACTATATACTAAATACTTACCCCCTTTTTATGCCTCTTTATAGATATATATATATATAAATATATAAGATATAAAGGGGGGTTCCTTTTTACTTTATTCTTTCTCTTTTCTTTTATACTATATTATATATATACTATAGCTATAGCTATATTAAACTAGCTAGTAAGTATATTTTAAGATAATAGGGGGTGCTCTATTATTTTATTTTATTAACTAAAGAGGTTATTTAGTCTTTATTTTATTTTACTTACCTCTTTTAGGATTTGTTAGTATTTAGTATCTATTTTTTAAAGAGTAAATATAAAAAAGGTAGGGTAGAATTATAAAGGAATCCTACTATTAATACTTAGTATATTTTATTCTTAATTATATAAAACATTAACTAGAATAACTTATTTATATTAACTCTTATTTAAACCCTTTTTTATTTATTTTTTTTAAAAAAAAAAAAAACTAAGCTTTTTATTCTTATTTTTTACTTCTTTAGGTCCTTTCTTTTTCCTCTCTATCTAACTTACTATATAAACTAACTATAAAGTAATTTCTTCCCTTTATTATTCTTACTACTTTCTTTACCCTCCTTACTTCTATTAATATAGCTAATACTATTACCCTTACTATTATTATACCTAATATACTTATTATTAATTTGCCTATTAAGGCTAATAGGGGTAACTTTTAAATTAGTAAGCCTATAAACCCCTACTACCTACCTAATGTTAATAAAAAGGGGGGTTATCCTAAGGGTAATAATATATTTATTTAGGTTAATAATGTGTTACAAATAAGTTTATTAGTAGGTTTTTTTTTTTTTTAATTCGTAGATATCTAATTAATTACCTGTTTTCTTTTGTTCCTGTCTTATCTTATTTATATTCTTTTCATAGACCCTGCTTATATTATATATATAGTATAAGTATACACTAAAACACTATATAATTTAGCCTATACCTAGTATATAGTCTCCCTATTCACTGCCTGCTTAAATAGATTTATGATTCCCTACCTTAGACCTAAGCGATTCTCCGCTAGACCTAAGATTTGCTAGCCCCCCGCCTAGGGCAGGCACTTTACACCTTAAACAAAAAGGTTTAACTATATATATAAGTATATATAGCTATCTATATACCTAATATATTATTTCTATTTCTTATAAAAAGAACTATCTAATCTTATAATAATTATTACATTATAGTATAGCATTCTTATTATTACTATATAGCAACCTACTACTACTATAGTAACTATATATACTACTATTTAGTTAGTTAATATAAATAAACTAAGGCTAATTACTTTTCTAAGTTATTTTTTTTTATTTATTATTATTATTATTATTTTTCCTTTTATTATTATTTTATATAGTAAATTATTATTTTTACTTTTTTTTTTCTTATTATATTATATATTAATATAAAATACTATTACTTATTTAAGCTAACTTATTCACTCCTCTACCCCTTTTCTTTAAAAATATAAAAAAAAGTAAAAAAAAAAAAAAAAAGAAATTCCTAGGAAACTATAATAATATAGGTAATTAAAGTTAATTAAGATTTACTTCTAACTATTACCTCCCTAATCTTAATCCTTAACCTATTACTTACTATTTATTCTTTATACTAAAATACTGCTTATTATAATAAGTATTTTAGTTCCTAAGTCTAGAGTCTAGAATCTAGAATTATATATAATAATATAATAGCCTTAGTGTATATTTATAATAAAAAAAATTCTATAAAAAGTCTCCTTATATAATACTAGACTATTAATACTATATACTAAACACTTACCCTCTCTTTATACCTCTTTATAGATATATATATATATAAATATATAAGATATAAAGAGGGGTTTCTTTTTACTTTATTCTTTCTCTCTTCTTTTATACTATATTATATATATACTATAGCTATAGCTATATTAAACTAGCTAGTAAGTATATTTTAAAATAAGAAAGGGCGCTCTACTATCCTATCCTATTAACTAAAAAGGTTATTTAATCTCTATTTTATTCTACTTACCTCTCTTAGGATTTATTAGTATTTAGTATTTATTTTTTAAAGAGTAAATATAAAAAAGGTAGGGTAGAATTATAAAGGAATCCTACTATTAATACTTAGTATATTTTATTCTTAATTATATAAAATACTAGTTAGAATAACTTATTTATATTAACTTTTATTTAAACCCTTTTTTTATTTATTTTTTTTTAAAAAAAAAAAAAAAAAAAAACGCTTTTTATTCTTATTTCTTATTTTTTTAGGTTTTTTTTTCTTTCTTTTTATCTAACTTACTATATAAATTAACTATAAAGTAATTCCTTTCTTTTATTATTCTTACTACCTTCTTTACCCTCCTTACTTTTATTAATATAGCTAATACTATTACCCTTACTACTATTATACCTAATACACTTATTAATAATTTACCTATTAAGGCTAATAAAGGTAACTTTTAAATTAGTAAGCCTGCAAACCCTTACTACCTACCTAATATTAATAAGAAGGGGGGTTATCCTAAGGGTAATAATATATCTATTTAGGTTAATAATATATTGCAAATAAGTTTATTAGTAGGTTTTTTTTTTTTTTAATTCGTAGATGTCTAATTAATTACCTGTTTTCTTTTGTTCCTGTCTTATCTTATTCATATTCTTTTCATGTTGCTTTTATACTTTCTTATATGCTTTGCTGTCTTCTTTTTCTATCTTCTTGACGTCTCCCCAACGTTATTTATATCTTTATATATATATATATATTCACCCCTTTCTTTTCTTTTATGTACTATATACTACATTCTATTCTCTCTTATTTTCTTCCTTTTCTTCCCCTTTTCCTTCTTTTCCTTCTTTTATTGTCTTTATTCAATCTTTTTTCTTTCTCTTTTTCCTTTTATTTTCTCCCTCATCTCTTCTCTTCTCTTCTCTTCTCTCCTTCCCTTACTTTTCATTTCCTTCAAACCCCATACCACCACTAATACCCCCAGAACGTCATCGTCCCCGGCGGCCAACAAATCTACATTGCCCCCGACTCCTCCCTCTCCTTCACCCGACCCCACTCCGCCTACATCCCCCCCGGATCCGTCGTCACCGGCTTCACCCTGCAGGACAACGAGCTCGTGTCTCCGTCGCGCTTCTTCACAGCCTGCGCTGATGACGACGCGTGGAAGGTGTACGTTCCGCTCGAGACCTCCGACATTGCCATCTCGCGGCGGTGCATCGCAGCGTTTCGGGTCGCGACGGCGGCGGCGACGAATCCTGTCTGGGAGTATTTTTGAACTGGCAAGGGGCATGGAGATGGGATGGGATGGGATGGGATGCTGTACGCTGGATAATGCTACGGTCGTGTCTTGAACGGTGCAACAAAAGTGAGACTCTGAAAACGCATCTGCAAAATTGTAAAAAGGTACAAATCGGGAACGGGAACGGGAACGGGAACGGGAACGGGAACGGGAACGCAAGCAATCCGCGCAGTGTAGTGGCTCGGGGCGGCACCAGATTGTTCATAGACACGTACATGACGGACGCAATGTCCCAGTATGGATGGATATATGCTGTTCTAGACGGAACATGTCCATAACCACGTGGCCACATCATTTTGCCGTCCGCTCATCTAATCGATTATACAGTAACTAGATGAAAGTTTTGAGCTACCCAAAAAGCATCGCGACCGACTTTTTTCATTATAGACCAACTAACCTAGCTGTTCAAGTAAAAGAAAAAAAAAAGAACGTATCACAGGGAAACACTAAAATATTATTCCTTGTCAATTTTGATTTATCATTATAATACTATAGTACATGAGCTATGTCTGTCAGAGATCTTACAGTCACAGCGCTTTGACATGCATGGCTGACAACTCCAGCTGGTCACTGTATCTGGTAAAGGAGGTGAGTCCCCTGAGTTCTACAGCTTACCTTTTAAGCCAGAAGCCAGAAGCCAGAAGCCAGAAGGAAAGAATAGCAGCGCACATCTATGAGAACTATTCATGTGCGTCTGAGTTGTGATGTCATCTCATTGCACCTTGCTTTTCTCTCTCTATTGTTTTCCCAAATCAAGTTTCCCTAAATCGGGTTCTTATTCTTTCTGCGTCCTCGAGTGCACAGAGACTGGCTGAACAAGTGCATCGTCTGCCCGGAGCGACTCTACGTCACCACTGTCATTCATCCTTGCTTTCCAGCACGTGTACCAGGGACCCCGAAACAACTCGTCCATTCTCTCCAAAGGGACGCCCTTTGTCTCGGGAGCCCAGACGCCCAGGACGACGAATCCGACGAGACAGACAACGGCCCAGAAGACGTAGGCGCCCCAGACGTCGAATGCCCGGAAGAGCTCCGGGGTCGTGCGGACGACGGCGAACTGGAAGAGCCAGTGGATCATCATGTTGACGGCGTAGCACAAGCTCCGGACACGGGTGGGCAGAATCTCGACGCCGTACAGGTACTGCACCGTGCAGAGGCCGATGGACCAGCCCATGGCGTACACGAACACGGACGCGACGGCGGCTGCGGCTGCGGCCGGGTTGGCGACGGCGTCGTCATCGTCGTCCTCGTGGTGGCGCCACAGAGCCATGTAGACGGCCATGTAGATGTGTGTGGTGCACTGAACGGCCAGTCCCGTCATGAAGCATCGGCGACGCCCGAAATAGTCTATTAGACCCCACGTGAAGACCATGGTAAAGACGAGCTTCGTCGCCCCGTACCCACCGGCGTTGATGAGCGCCCCGTTGCGCGTGATGCCGGCGTACCGGAAGATCTCGGGAATGTAGTACGTGATGCCGTTGCCGCCGCTCCACTGAGCCACTGTCTGCATGGCGAGGCCGAGCAGAAAACGGCTGCGATAGCTCGGCACCGTGGCAACTTCCTTGACGATGACCCATATAGATGTACCTGCCAGCATGAAACGGCTGCTCGTGATTTCGTCTTGCATCTCCTGAAATTCATGCCGGACGTGCAGGTCGTCGGCCGGTTTGTTGCGCAGCTTAGCCAAGGCCACAAGAGCCTCTCCATATCGATTCTTTGACACCAGCCAGCGAGGCGAGTCGGGAAGGAACACGAAGCAGATGAGACTGATGCCTACAGGGATTTGCGGTATCGCTAGAACAGTGCGGTATTGCGTTCGATTTGGGTCCATGGTCTTCTGAGCAGCATAGCTGATGAAGAAGCCTACTTGGGGGGGGAAAGAGGGAGGAGGGGTGTTTGGTCTCAAATTAGCAGGCAAGTTCTTGTCTATTTTGTTCTTTCTTTTTACTTTTCTTTCCGTTTTTTTTTTTTTCCTTTCCTTTTCCTTTTCTTAGTTCTTTTTTTTTTTTAATTCTGTTCTTTCTTCTTTCTTTGCTTTGGTGTTTATTTCGATAATGCATTCATGATACATGTCATGAATACATTATCATACCAAGATCTATACAAATAAAGGCGATTTTCGTACCCATCATCAGTGTGGTCAGCAAGATGACCATATACACCGACACAATCATGCCTCTGTTCCTTGCTCTCGAAATTTCGGACAGGTACAAGGGGGCGACAACCGTCAGACCCCCAGCGCCGACACCGCCCCATGTTCGTGCAAAGAGCAAGAGGCCAGTGTGGCCCGACGAGAAAGCTACAGTGAAGAAGCCCGTCATCCATAGCATGGTAAAGATTTGCCAAGTGCGAAGCCGGCCGACCACGTCTGTGACAGACATAGCCATGCCGGCCCCTATTGCGGCACCGAGTACGCCGAGCGACGTTATAGTTGCGCGACGGGCAGCGAGCCGCGTGGGATCGTTGGTCCAGCGACCTCCGACTAGGCCAAAGTCTTCCAAAAAGGACTGAAGTCCTGATGCTGAGGCAAAACCACCTTCATCGTAGCCTTTCGGAATGGACCCGGTGGATATTACAATGACAGTAAACACGTAGAACCAGCTGATTGTGAAGGAGCGCATTTCGGTATGCTGGAGACGACGTACTCATGTCTCCCTTGTAGGTATGCCTATATGTATCTCTCAGTTTCGACGAATTTCGTTTTGCTGATGGTTGAGAATAAAACCCTCACTTCCGATCCAGGATAATCTCGAGGACTCAGAAGACATGTGTAGGGAGAGTGAAGTGCGCGCGCGCACACACAATAGCAGCCAAATTAAAAATTAAAATAAAAAATAAAAATAAAAATAAAAAAGGGGGGTGAATGGAGGCGTGCCAGGAGTATTATATCGGTCGTCCAATTGCTTCGTGCCAAGATCACGATGCCTACCCATGTGTGGATTATCCTGATGCCGCGAACGCGCAGCTCATTTGTTCGATGATCGTCATTTTGACGGAACATCGCGCAACACCAGCTGCATGATGGTCTACCGACGGGTCTGGTCAGCAGCGTGTCGCGCGTTCGCCTATTCGCCGGGTGAGGATGTGACAAGTACAAAAGCTGAGCTCCATGCCTAATCCCAATCCAAGACAATGGTTACATGCATTTGCGGCCCTGCCTGCGACTTGTATAGGCAGCCTTTGTTGGCTTGTATAGATTGATATGTTTCAGCGCTGTACATACACATGTAGTATGTATGTGCATATATACTGCTTCGACAACTTTGGAGGCGCGGCATCTACGGAGTCCTAAAAGGCGTGCGTCCATTTTGGGTCGAATCGGGTTTGTATCAGGCTTGTGTCGCCTTACTAGGTCAGAGACTCAGAACACCAGGATCGCCAAGCCAATGTCAGCTGTCCTTGTCTCTCCCGCTTTTCTGGCATTTCTGTTCCCCAAAGCAAGGGTTGTAATGATTCAAACCATGTACTCAGTCGCGGACGAGTCAGCTTACACATTTCGACCAGGGGCTTTGTCTCGGTACGGTGTGCACCCGCGCTTTTTGTGTGTCTCAAATTTCCTCGCGCGGTAAAAGGAGACGGGAGAGGACGCGAGAGGATCTGGAGATTGAAAATACGCGGGTGTGTGCATTCTAAATACGCGGGTGTGTGTATTCTAAATATGCGGGGTCAATCGATCTAGTCTGCAGAGTCTGAGGCTCGGGAGAAGCTAAAGGAAGCGAATACTGGCCTGCGTAGCGTCTGTCAATTGCTTTTCAAGCGTAGACAAGTACTCGTCTGAGCACCGAGTCGTTCCATTTCCCAGCCCCAAGTACTCCCAAGCACACGCTCACCTGACGACCTCTAATCGTGAAACTACGACATGTCTTCCTTCTGGAGTTCCCCCAGAGCATAGTTTGAATTAGAAGAAGAAAAAAAATATCATCTTCATTGGCTTTACGCTGCCTTCTTCTCCAACGTCTTGTCGTTTCTTCAAGTCTTCGAGTCGTCCCGCTAGACAACTCTTCATTTCTAGAAATGTTTTCCCATAAGTGTTGGAAGTGTCGTCGTATTGCCCATCGTGTTACCACAGAACCGTTCAAATTTCTGATTTGCACCTGGTCTGTCAATTTCAAGCTAAACTCGTGTCGCGGTCAGAAAAAAGCGCCCACGCAACCCCTTTAGGCCCATCTTGCAATCACTCGACGCAACCTCAACCAATGGGTTTCATATCATGCAAGACACGACAACTGCTTTTCTTTGCAAATAGCCACTTCAAGGGTTCCTCGCTGCCAAGGTCGACCGACTTGACGATAATAGTTGCGAGACCTGACACGACACGACACGACACGACACGACAGTGGAAGATGTCTTTCACTGTGGTTTCTGAAACGGGACGAGAGGCACGACTCGTTTTAATACCGCAATATTCCGCGGTATTTGTCGCTCAGCCATGAGCCGACCGATTTTCGGTTTCCTGAATAGCTCCTACTCGAATGCTGAGCGGCTGCAGAGTTGACATTGTTTCAAATACCTCAGGCTCCAATGACATAACATCTGAGCCAAAATTATGGCTGAGAGATGGTTGGAACACAGGATGTGAAATTTCAGCCGCTGGTCCGTTTGATTCTGGAGAACTCCGGAAGACAGAATCTGCAATGGGCATCGCAGGTTCCGTAGATGGTGATGGCTGGTTTTGCGAAGTCGTATGGGGAGACGTCACAGTGGGGATCGGGATCCCGATGACGGTAAGTTCCTTATTGATATTGCTCAAAGCAGAGGCGATGACTAAACATTATCACCACATCCATAAGCACGAATTCTTGGGAGACGGCAAGGTGGAATCGGAAATAGTGCCATACCTGGACTAATCTGCCTCAGTTGTTGCAAGCATTGAATACAATAAGTCAGTTTGCGCATGGCTTGACGATCATCCGGAGTAGCCTGCACTTGAAGAAGGAAGATGGAAGACGCGATGTAGACGCAATATGCGAGAGACAAGACGCAAAAGTTCATGGTAAATGTTCTGCAGAAAAGGTCGAAAATCGTAATAATGGACGTTGCTGATGTAACACTATCGACCAAATATCGTTGAATGGGTGAGTCACCCTCGACTTCGCGTTGGCCTCGTCCGGTGAGCATGGGCCGATAGAGTAGAATTTTGAAAGCGTGATACAGGCAGCTGCGGAAGGGGGAGCGAGATTAGCGCCTGCAGTGTGTTGCTGCGCCGAGGGCATCTTCAGGGCGATCGTGGGAGAAATTATGGGATGAAACCTTACTTGAGAGTCACGATATGAGAAGGCGGGGCCAAGGCTGGCAGTAAAGCTGGATCGATTTTGAGATGGCTTGGAAGCTGAATCCACCACTGCTGCAACAACGGCTCCTGAGAATCAAGACACGCTTGAATTTCTGCGTCAGTATTCTGTGATAGCGGATCGTACATGTGGATGAGAATCTCGTTAAAAATGACGGACAAGCGACACATGCTCATGAAGCAAGAAGCCGAGTGCGCGGTCGTAGGAGGATATTTCCGTGTTGGGTCTGTTTGAGGAATACCAAAAGGCACCCATAGATCGTTTTCCGCCGAGTCGTCAACTACGATTTGGGGAATTTTTTTTTTTTGTGTATTTTCTTTCCATCAGTAAGCAGCTCCTAAAGATGGTTTGGTTTATTTTGCGCAGTGTTGTGGAGCTTACACATGACGTGAGTCGGCGAGATATTAGTCTGCTGTAAAGACGGGGAGCGGCCGAGGTAGAGGCAAATGAGCTTGTCCCAAAAGTAGCAGCCCCAATAAATTCGCCGACGAATTTCCAACTCCTCGTCGCTCAAAGGGAAGGAGCCTGGAAAACGCTGGCTATCTACGCAAATGCCGAGGTGGTCAATCAAGCGGAAAGCAATACCACTATATGTCCAAGCCTGAGTAGTATTTCCCAGACTGCACTCCTGCGCGCTAAGCAAGAGGAGGGTTTGTATCGTAGGGATTGTGCAAACCCCGCTACTCAATTCCTGAAACAACATGGCTCGAGCATGTTTTCCAAACACGACTCCTCCTTGGTAAGACTCATCAAGGATTCTGCGGTTTGACAGATCACTTCGGGCCCATCGGATGGAATGAGATAACACGGCATTCAAAAGAGTATGGGAGTAGTAAGGCCCCATGGCCTGCATATCACCTTTGGAGCGTCAGATAGAGAGTCACGTATGATGGGACAATTTGGTACGTACGTGTAAAGGCGGGCCGGTAGATGAAGTTGAAGAGTGGCTGGATCCAACACCAGTGTACGTTGAGGAGATATTGGAATGGCTCCTAGGCGACTCGTCAGTCACAAGTCTTTTAACAAAAAAAAAAAAAAAAAAAAAAAAAAGAGAGAGAGAGAGAGAGAGAGAGAGAGAGAGAGAAGAAAAGAAAAAGGAAAAAGG
>AFRA01001360.1:0-10799 GCA_000223055.1 Claviceps fusiformis PRL 1980
AACCCTGTTATTTTTAACAATAACTAAGCTTTAATTTATTATAAATTTAGTAGTTTTAAAGGAACCTTAAGGTAGCCTTAAGCTAAATCTATAGTAGAATTACTATATTAAAGAAGCTACTTAAAATATAAAAAGAGTATTAAAATAATAATAAATATTCTATACTAAGGAAAACTAGTAACTTACTACTAATATAGCTTAGATATAATACTAAACTATTAGTAATAAAAGGTATAATACTTAGTGCTTTACTATTAAAGTAGCTATTATTTATAAAGAAAACTTATAAAAACTTAAATACTAAGTATAGCTTTATAGTAAACTAGTATTAAAATAGTAGTAAATCCTTACTTTTATTTAAAGTAAGGGTATAAATATTATAACTATTAAGTTATATTAAAAGAAAGTAGCTATATTAGCTAATTATTTCTTCCCTTCCTTTTAAGCCTAACTTAATAATATATTAAAGGATTTTAATAATTACTTTAATATTATAATATTTCTATTAAAAAACTACTTTAATACTAATAAAATTTATAGTATTATTAAAAGCCTAGCTAGCTAGAAAATATTAAAACTAAATAAACTTTTAGCTAATTACTTTAAAGTATATAGTAAGCTACTAGCTAGGACCCTTACTTACCTATTTAATATATACTATTATATTAGCTACTACCCTACCTTATTCTAGTAAGTAAAGGTTATTATTTTTTATAAGCTAAGTAAAACCTTAATAAAGTAGTAAAGAGTAAGGGCCTAATACTTTATTTTACTTTTTAGTATTATTAATAAAGTAATAAAGATAGTAATAGTAAGTTAACTTACCTTTATAGCTAAATTAAGTAATATACTACCTAACTTATAAATAAGTAATAAAGTAAATAGGTTAATAAAAGTTATACTAAGTATTTTAGTAAAATTAGTATATATAATATAGTATTATAGTAGTATTATATTACTACTTTAACTAAATATATTAATAGCCTTTAATACTATTTACTATAAAAGACTAACTTATACCTTTATAGCTATTAAAATCTTTATATAAATAGTAGTATAAACTTACTTCTTTACTACTAAATATACTACTACCCTTTATTTTAATAATAAATTTACTAGCCCTTTATTTATAACTATAGGTATACTATAAGGGTTTTTAATCTCCTTTATTCTCTTTTTACTTTATATTATTTCTTTATATACTAAGCTTTAAGTAGTATATTTTATACTTATTATAAGCTTCTTTAATAATATAAATATACTTATATATAGGTATATAGTAAAGGAGATATAGAATTGCCTTAAGGCTACCTAAGTAATTTATTAAAAATAATTTTAAAAATTAGGTTTTAAGTTTAATTTAAGGAAAAGTAAACTTATATACTTTACTAAGTAGTATATAATAATTATATTATTAGTCTAACTTAGTATTAATATAATATAATTAGTTTAATCTACTTACTTTCTTAAAGTATAGGTTTATTATAAGCTTTACTAGAAAGTATATTAAAGTTAAGTTAAGTTAAAACTAATATAGTAGTAGCTTATACTTATATTACTAGTGGCTTTAACTTAGGGATATTTATTATATAATATATAACTCTTATATATATAGGTTATTTAGAGTATAATTATATATAGTATAGGATTATACTATACCCCTATTAAAGTTAATAGTAAAGTAAGGGGTATAGCTAAAGTATTTACTTTTAAATAAACTAAATGCTTAAGGATAGTAACTAATATATTTAAGGCTATATTATATACCTTAGTTAAAACTAAGGTAGCTATAGCTTTAATTAACCTTTACCTTAACTATTATTTACTTTACTTTTATTAATAAATAAAAGCTAATAAAATAGCTAAGTATATTTATAATGCTTATACTATAATAATAGCTTAACTTAGATATAAACTAATATACTAAGGGTATAGCTACTTACTATACCTAAATAACTACCTAAACTATATATTATTTTTAAACTAACCTTATAACTACCTACTAAAGCCCTTTTTAATTAAAATACTTACTTTAAAATAAAAAAACTACTAGTATTAAGAGTATATTACTATATAAGCATGCTAAATTAATATTAATTATATAGTAGTAAAGCTTAACCTTAGCTTTACTTTTATTATTAAAGTAATCTACCTTTACTTAAGCTTAACTAAGTATAAATCTATAGTACTTATATAAATATATATAAAATAAATTAAACTTAATGCTTTTCTCTTTAGCTAATATATTTTTAAGGTAGAATTACTAATATATAGCTATAAGGCTAATAATAAAGATTACTACTATATTTTATTATTTTATAAAAATTTTAATTATTTCTACCTTATTAATATAGGTATATACTTAGTATAAAACTAGTATAAAGTTAAAAAGGCTTTAAAGACTAATAAGCTAGTAACTATACTTATTAAGTAGCTTATATTAATAGGGTATATCCTTTAGTTTTAGCTTATAAAAAGCTTATAAAATTAATAAGCTAAGGATATTAAGGACCTAATACTATATAATACTTAGTATAGTATAGGTATAGAGGCAGTAAGAAGCTATATAGATATTATAATAGGTATAGATTATTAGAATATATAACTTATTATTAAAGAAAAATAAATATAGTAACTAAGAAAATAAAAAATAAGTATAGTATACTTATACTAGCCCTAGGCCTATACCCTATTGCCCCCTCCCTTTTCCTTTAGGTTATTCTTTACCTTTATTATTATATAACTCTATATAGCTACTATGCTAAGCTTATAAACCTTTTATAGAATCTTTTTTAAGATATTATTTTACTTTTTAAATATATTAATAATATAATAGGCCTATAGTAATATCTTACCCTTAACTAAGGTTAAAGCTAAAACTACTATAGCACTACTAATAACCTATACTACTATATTAGTAAATAAGCCTACCTACTTTATAAGCTATACTACTTTTTTTTAAGTACTATTATACTCCTTAGCTTACTTATAAGTTAGCACTATACTAATACTATAGCTAAACTATAGCTACACTACCTTATATTTATATTAATAGGCTTATTAAAGGTATAAAGGTTTTATATATTTATTACTTACTTAATAGCCTCCTAATATAATATAATATTTAGATTTAGCTATAGAACTAATTAGCTCTTACTAAGCTATTAATATAGATAAAGAATATAATACTTATACCTAAATAAATCTTTTTTACTTTTATATACTTAAAGTATATATTACTAGTACTTATTTAAATTAGTAATAATAATAGTATAGGTTAGAAAGGGGTACTAACCTTTAGTGCTATAGCACTATTTTTTAATGTTTTTAGCTTATATTAGGTAAGCCCTATAGGGCTAGGCTTATAATTAGCCTAGCTATAGGTAGGTTAGTAGTAGTAGTGTATTAAGAAGGGAATAATACTTACCTTAAGTATAATAATTAATTTATTTATAAGGGTAGGTAGTATTTTTAGTAATGCTATAGTTAGTTAGAGATAGTAATAGGGTAGCACTATTATAAAAATAGAAATAAGGGTATATTTATAATAAAAGTAATAAATAAAGAAGGAAGAAAGAAGAGAAAAGGTTAGGAATAAGGGAAAGAGGGTATATATATCTCTCTTTCTTTATTATATAATTAATAGTTAGCTAATAGCTAGTTTAGTAATAGCTAGCTACTAGCTAGTATAACTAATACTATAAAAATATAGAAGCTAAAGAAAAGTTTTAGGTAAAGGGGTAGTAGCTTAAGGGAATTAAATAGAGATTAGTATAGAAAATAGGCTAAGCACTTAAGGTAACTTACTATAATATATAAACTACCCCTAAAGGTTTCTTATAACACTACTGCTCCTTTACTAACCTAGTTTACTTTCTATTTTATACTATACACTCTCCTATAATACTAATTAAGTTTAGCTAGCAGCGTACCTTATTCTATAGTTAGAACTAGCATAGAGCTACCTTAGCTCCACTATAGAACTTAAATAAAGGCTATATATAGGTTTTCCCCCCTATACTAGGGTTTTTCCTATATAGTCTTAGTAGCAGTGGTACTAGAATTGGGCCAACAGCCCGACTAGTGTATTAAATAAAGCTAGCCTATACCCTTTTTAGCCCCCTTTATTAAAATTGATATTATAAAAATAGTAGAAATTTCTAAATAAGGGGAGTTCTATTATAAGCTAGTAGACATTCCCCTTATCTATAGTTATATTTAGCGTTTTATAGATAAAAATATAGCTAAGGTAGAAGTAAACGCTATCCGCTATATAAATAACTTAAAGGAATTATTATATTAATTTGCTTAGTTTTAGTAGATTCCCTTTATATACTTATATTTCCCTACTATATCTTACCTTAATTTTTATATAGCTTTTCTTAGTCTATTAATAGCTATATCTTTTAGAACGTTTTTTATATTTAAAATAAAGTACCTATAGGCCCTTTAGTATTATAAAGGTAGCGTTACCTTTTTATATAGTGTTTTAGAAGCTAGTAAAATAATATTTATAATAAAATTAGCTTATACTATTTTAAATAGCGTCTATCTCTTAGATAGACTATTATTTTAGAAATATTATAACAAGAGTATAACTAAATTTACCCTAGCTAATATATATTACACTTAGAATATTAATAAAGATTAAAATAAAAACTATAATACTTCTCCCTTTATTAATAAGCCCTAAACTAGATTTATTTTTACTAAAGCTTAGAATATATAGCTAAATAATGCTCTTATAAAATAGGTAGTAACCTACTATAATAAAGTTATTTAAGTATATAGTTATAATATAGAGATATAATATATATTTAGCGCTCCTATTCTAGTACCTTAACTTAAAGAAAATAAATCTAACTTTAAGTTTTAAAAAAGTTATTAAGAATTATTTAATATAGTATATACTATATAATTAAATAATTAAAACCCTAGCCTTACCCCTTTTTTATTATTAATATATATATAATAATTTACTATATCTAACCCTAATAAATAGTCTTTAATTTTAAAAGGCATTTAAGTATAAGAGGTAGAACCTTATATATTCTATACTAATAAAATAAAATATATAATATAAGCTTAAGACTATATAATAAAAGTAATAAATAAGGTTATTACTATCATCTATACCTTTATAGTAGTAAGAGAAATTATAAATTATTATTCTTTATAGTACCCTAGTTTAGTAATTAGTAATAAAGCTAGTTATATAATAGAGATATTGTCTTTTATACTAACTTTAGCCTAGCTTAAAGTAGCTATTATTTTTATAGGAGACCCCTACTAATTTAGCTTAGTATTTAATATATACTAAGGAAATATTAATATTATTATAGGACTAAAAAATACCTAACTTATCTATAAAGATATATTTAGGCTATAATATATATATAGCCTTCTTGCTTAGGCTAACTTAAAAGGCATATTAAATATTATTCTTACTAATAGTTATTATTCTAAAGGAGACTATTAGGTATTTATAGTAAGAAAATTTTATTATAGTTATATAACTATTATATATTATAACTAGGAAACTTATTTAAATATAATTAAGAATTAGCTATTTACCTTATTAGAATATACCTTAGATATTTATTTAGTATTTATTAATATACTAAATATATAAAAGTAGTAAGTTAAATTAACTTATTTAAATAAATCCTTAGCCTAATTATTAATTACTCTTACTCTTTAGGTTATATAGTAGAATTTTAGTCTTTATATAGATTTATAAAACAATAAACTAGTGTAAAAAGTATATAAAGTAATAATATATATTATAACTCCTTATAAGGCTTAAAAGTAATACTTAAAATATATATAATAAAAGGTATCCTTTATAAAAGTCTATTAAGAATTAATTAACATTAGACTTATTAATAAAGCTATAGGTTATAAAGCAGACTTTATTATTTATAATATAGTCTAAACTATATTAACTAGATTTATAAATAACTATTTATATAATAATATTATTATTATAAGGGCCTATATATATAATTTTTTTATTAAATCTATATTACTTATTTTAGGATTAGTAGATTTTAACCTATTAAAGGCTTTATATTCCTTTTATAAGTTTATAAATATAGTAATAAATGCTTATAAATATACTAAATATTATAGCCTTTATTATTACTATAAATACTAGCCTATTTAATACTTATATAAGTCTAAAACACTAGTAGTATATAATATTTATAATATTATTAGCTATTAATATAGGTATTATAGCTAAGATTATTTAATATTATTATAGAAAGTTATAAAACCACTAATAAACCTTATATTAGATATTATTAAACTAGTTAATAACCTATAGCATTACCTACTATACCTAGTAATAGGTATTAATAAAACCTAAAAAAAACAAAATACCTTAATTTCTTAAATTTAGAAATAGTTATAATAAGTTTTAAAGGTTATATTTCTCTTTTAAAAGTAATTATAAATTATAATAAAAGGGATTCCTAACTATACTAAGGAAGGCTAACTTATAATTAATAATAAGAATAATAATTAAATTAATAGTAACCTAACTAATATAAATATTATTATAAGTAAGTAAAAAATAAGTATAATAGTAGAGAAATTAAGTAAAGAGGAACTAAATATAGCTATTTAAGGTAAGGAATAAAATAATATAGTTAATTAGTAAAGTTTTAAAATTTTAATATTTTATTTTCTTTATTTTTAAGATATATAAAAGTATAAAATTATATATATAAGTTACTTTTAATTAATAATATAGCTAATAATAAAGCTATTATCTTTTTTCTTAAACTTAGGGATATTAGGTCCTATATATACGCACACTAGGTTACATAGTATAGTTACCCACTTCTAAGGTCGCTCGCTAGTAAGCCTTAGCTAGCTTCCTCTTTTTATTATTACACTTCTTTAGATAGAACCCATCCGTGGCTACGATAGCTTCTATCTTCACTGTTGCTTTTCTCTCTTTGCGTCGTGTCCCTTGCGTGAGCCGCAACACTAGTAGACCAAATACACCAAAGCTAAGTACTGTTGGTTTACTTGAAGCCATGCTAATACTCTATAATTACGGGAGTGCTAGTGACATTAAATACTACTGACATGTATATTATATGCTTGTGCCTAATAGGCGCATTAGAAGCCTGCAGCCTTCTTCGTTGCATGTGCGGAGTCGTGTGACCTCTTTGCCGCTTTACCAACGCACGGGGATAGTGTTAATATACTGTTCTGTAAGTACTGGCGCCATACCGTATCCAAAGGGATGACTTTTCAAAGGAATAGAGCGAAAGAGTAGGAGGGTAATGTGCTCTAGTTATCTCGGCCGTTTATCCTCATCTTTCCGTGTGCGATGACCGTGTGCGATGACTTCAAATATCGTGCGTGGACTAGGTTTCGTCTGACCGGTTTTTTTTTTCTTTTTTCTTTCTTTCTTTCTTTTTTTTGACGCCCAGCTTCTGCTAGAATGCAGGGCCAGTCAATTCGATTATAAAGTATTCCACGCCTTTATTGTTCCTTTGTTATTCCTTTTCGTCCTTTCATTATTATTGTTATTTTATTTTATTTTTTTAAAAAAAAGGGACAGAGAAATAAAACACGTAATGGAAGAGAAAAGAAGGGAGATATAAAAACTAAAAACGTCATCATTTGCCTCTTGTTCTATATTCGACATATATACACATGTAAAAAAAGGTACATCCAAACTCATGGTCACGTAGTCTCAGCGTCTCGTCACCATTTCCGTCATCGCAAACGCACCATTCAGGTTCTCCCAATGCCAGACCTTTATAGCTAGGCTAGGGGAGGACAGGTCCGGGTCAGTTATTCGGTGCGGGGGCGTTTGTTGTTATAGGGCCGCCACATATGTAAGAGGGCGCGACGTTGACGATGGGATGGAACTCCTCATTGAAACAGGGAAGGGAACTGAAGGTCCAGTCTGCACAACCGCCGTCACTGGGTGCTCTGGCGGTTTGATGGACATAGATTCTGCAATTGCCGTCATCGTTCTGTTGATAGAGGGCAAGTTGATTGGAGGCGACCCAGGGCACATATATGTCTTTTTGTACAACTTCCGGAATACCGATACTAAAAGCGTATGTTGGTTTGAGAACACAATACAAAAGGATAAATGATAATAATAATTATAATAAGAACAGAAGAATTAGAGGAAGTGGGATGGAAACAGTAGATAAGAGAAATTCAATGGTTTTTCTTTTTGGAACAAAAAAAAAAAGAAAGAAAGAAGAAACACAAAACTCACATCTGCACGCAACAGTATTGCAGTCCGTTGGCTCTTCCTTCGATAGGAGCTCGCTGGACGCGCGAGGGTTCCTCCACTGAGCTAGCAAAGGCCGTAAGAAAACGGAGAGCCAAGCCCCCGAGGATAGTAGTGGACTTCATTGCAGATGCAAATATATGTATGCAGAGTAGGTACTGTTACATCCAGAAGGAGCTGATGATGTATTCATGATCTATCTAGGAATGCTCACACCACACAAAATATATGGTATGGGCATATCTGGCAGGATGCCTGATATATGAGGCTAAACTAGGGCATCGTGGTCCGCGGGTTCCGAAGAGCTTAGGCTAAGAGGAACCTAGGGATCCCGCGATGCGTAACAGGTACTAGGTAGTCGGAACAGAGAGGTGAGATGGTCGCCAAAGCGTATCATGTGATGCTTTGGAGAACGCAAGCGCGGGTTGTTGAAACCGAGGAGGCATTGTAGTTTTATGTACAGTGGGAGGACAAATCTTTCTGACCAAGCCGAGGTATCACGAGTTTAGACAGAAAATGCGTGAAAGAAATACTACATGAATATGGAAAATAACAAAGTAATGTACCTTATAATGTAGCTTTTTACTTTTTTTTTTCTCAGCTTATTTTTATAGTTCTTGCTCCTTGCTTTTTTGTCTACTCCCACCTCCTAAGCCTTTTTTTTCATAGAATACCAGCATAGCCGGCTAAATTCTGTTGCGATTCCTTCGGTTGGTCAGATGGATTTGTCCTCCCACTGTATGGATATACATATACTGTCATAGCCACAGCTGTCGCCAGTGCTCATGTTCACCTAGTCTCAAGTGCGCGTTTCCCATTTCCATCACCATAAGTGTAGTAAATCAGCTTTGCCGCATGCTAGGCTCTTGATAGCTAGACTAGGGGGCGTCTGTGCCTCGAGGGGCTTGACAGAAGTTTGCGCCCTGAACTGATGCCTGGGCAGCCCAGTCGTGACCGTTGCAGGGGAGAGTGCTGAAGGTCCAATCTGCACAGCCGCCGTCTCTGGGTGCCTTGGCGGTCTGGTGGACATAGATCCTGCAGTTTCCTTGATCGTTGGCTTGATAGACGGTAAGTTGGTAGGCCCCGATCCAAGGCACAAAAAAGGCTTTGGATGATGGGTATGTCGCGAGATCTTGTCTAAAAGCGCGCGTTGGTGTTAGTTGCCTTCGTCAAAAAGGGAGAAAAAGAGAGCGAAAAAAAAAAAAAGGACAAGAAGTAGAAGAGGAAAACCGTAGCAGAGCAAAAACAGAAAACGTACAGGAGCACGCAACAGTATTGCAAGTTGTTCTGGGCTCTTCCTTCGATGGCAGCTCGCTCGACTCGCGACGGCTCCTCCACCGGGCTAGCAAAGGCCGAAAGAAGAGGGAGAGCCAAGGCCCCGAGGATGGTGGTGGACTTCATTGTGGATAGTGGAGACGATGTATGTATGTAGCGTATTAGAAGTAGAAGGCGATGGAGACGTGTATCAAAGAAGTGGTCGAGAGTCCGCTCGTCAGAACTGACCGAGGCATTGTTGTCTTATATACGTAGTGCAATTGAGACATCGGCAACTCGGGAACCCTACGCTATATCGCTCATCTCCATTGAAAAAGGAAAAACAAGAAAAGCCCAGACCCAAGCAAGGATGGAGGCGTTCACTGTTGGCGCCGGCGGTTCCGTGCCTGCGCTCTTGCGGAGGCGACGTCAGGCGCGCAATCAATTTAGGCAATTTATAGAATTTGTCCCAACGAGACGATGAAACGATTACAGACATGAGACGCGAAGAAGAAAATCTCTCTCATGCAATGAAATACTTTTCATTCTTTCAATACTATTTATGTGCAAAGACTCCGTATGCTTTTTTTTTCTTGTTTGTCCTCCTCGCTCAATTCCTTGCGCCGCTCCTCCCCCGAAGAAAAAAAAAGAAATAAAAAAAGAACTAAAAAAGGGCATGCAGGAAAGAAGGTTCCTGGGATCACGTTGCCTCCAACAACCTGGATCATCCTTCGGCCCTCTGTTTCCACTTGTATTTTGGCAAAACCCCGGAATCATGGATCCATGAGTTTTTTTAGCGCGCCAAGGAACCTGCAGTTCCGAATGATAAGCTAACTCAACTGCGGTGTGTTGGCTCTTCTTCTCTTCTTTCCAGTTTGCTCTCTCTCCTTCTCTCTCTGACCACCTGAAATCATTTCGCCCTGGATGGTGTACATCTGAGACGAGTGGAAAGCCTCCCTTGCCATGATTGCCGGCAAGGCTACTACCCAACCCCTCGTACCGACTTGTCATTCCTTCGTGGCGCGTGACAAAGTATCGGTCAGTACGGAGGTGTATAGCATGGCCTAATGACCATGATGTGAATTGATAAAGCATCAATAACTGCCAGAGATTTGATATTTTTTTTTATTTTTTTTTGCATCTATAACATACATATGTATTTGTTCAAATATACAATAATAATATGGGTAAGCATGTATGTACAGAGAATATATGACAACGTTTGCGCATTATGAAGAATAAATTTATTCATTAAAATGAAAAAAAAATCAAAAAT
>AFRA01001361.1:0-10794 GCA_000223055.1 Claviceps fusiformis PRL 1980
AAAGCCCTTATTAAATAAATACCTTACTTTAGTATTAAAGATACTTAGCTATATAATATTATATTTAATACTAGCTTAATAACTTTTTATAGAATTCTTTAGGTTTTTATAGTCTTTAGTAATATTAATTTCTATATTCTTAATATATTAACCTTATTTCTATTTTATTTCTTAGATATAAATAAAATAGGTATAAAGCTTAATAATCTTTAAAATATATTAATTTAAAGCTATAGAAAACTTTTTATTATAAAAAAATAAAGATACCTTTAGTAGACTTTTAAAGCTAGAAAAGCTACTATATTTTATTTTTTTAAAACTAAAATCTACTAACTTTACTAAAAATTTAGCTACTGTTTTATTTAAAGGCTTATAAAGCTATTAAAATAAGCTAATAAAAAGGCTTATATTAACTTAATATAAAAGCTTGTAAAGAGATATTATTATTATTGAATATATAATAAAGCCTTAGGCTAATTTAAGTTTTTCTTTAAAAATAATATTAACTTTAATTATAAAGTTTTTATTAATATTCTTTAGATTGATAACTAGCTTATTCTTTATATTATTAATATAGCTATAGTATTCTAAGTAGCTAGGTTTTTTAAACTATAAAAGTAAAAAGCCTATAATATATAAAATATCTTTAAAGAATATTAAATTAATATATATTTTAGCTTATTGAACTAAATTATTTATAATATTAAAAAGAACTTTATATTTACTAAATTTAAGTATTTAATATGCTTTTTAGCTATTCATATAAATAAAGTCTTTATAAAAGCTTATTAAAGTATTAATAAAATTAAAAGGTATTATATTTTACTAAGAAAAGTATATAATATTATTAAAAGTAAGGTTAATAATATTCTTACCTTTATATAATACCTTTAAATAGTTATTAAAGTAATTAATAACTTTACTAAGCTTAATAGCTTTATTTTTACTTTACCTATATTTAGTATATATTTATATTTAATAAATAAATTACCTTTAAGCTTTTCAGTTACTAAAAAGGCTATAATATTTATAAGGCTACTAATAAAGCTTAAAAATAATTTATAAAATAATAAATTACTAATACCTTCTATACTTAAAATAGGCTTAATATAGTACTAATGTATTAATTAATATTATAATTAAAAGTTTATATTTAGTATAAGAAAGGTAGCTAATATAGCCTTTATAAGCTTCCAAATATTAATAGTAAAATATATATAGTAAAGATACTAAATAATATAGTAAGGTTTTATAGCACTATTATAAAGCCTTACATATATACTAAAGCACCTAACTATACCCTAAGTATAATAAAAAAAAAGAAAAAGCTATATAATAACTATAAGGTAACTATAAAGAATAAAGAAACCTTTAAACTTTTTCCTAAAGTTTAATATACTTAAAAAAGCATTTTTTCTTTATTAAAAACTATAAAAAGGTAGTACTATACCTATAAGCTAAAAAGCTAGGAAAAATTAGCTAAAGGCTATAAAGCTAATTAAAAAAGTACTTTATTACCTTTTTAGTTAATAAGTTATTAAGGTAGTTCTTTATTACCTTTTATAATAATAAGTATTTTAAAGGGGGTTTTACTAGTTTCTATAAAGAATTTATTAAAAAGAAAGGTATTAAAAAGGAGAAATATAGGGATAATATACTAAGATGTTTAGTAAGATAAGGAGAATTTAAAACCTTACTAATTATAAATAAAGTATATAAGAAAAGCTAGTTTAAAAAGGGGGTATACTCCTTAGGGGAACCTTTTTATAAAGCTAAATTTATTAGTATTCCTTATAATATACTAAAGGAAAGAGAAAAACCTAATACTAAAAGAGAGATATATAAAAGAAGAATAATAAAAAGGGTATAATATTAAGGGAATTTATAAAGAGAGGTAATACTAAAGGGACTAATAATATTAAGTGAATTTATTATTATTACGTATAATAGCCTTAGTATATATACCAATAGCTTAAGGTATAGTACCCTTTTTGTTATAAAAAAAGGCCTAAAAGTAATAAAAAAGGCTATTAAATATAAATAAAAAAAGAAAAATAAAGATAAATAATAAAAAAAGAAAGGGTTAAAAAAGAGTAGTATATAAAGAAGGAAGAGAAGGAAATTAATAATAAAAAGAAGAATTTAATAACTTTAAAGTATGAAGCTATTACCATAGTTTTTATTATAATAAAGGAGAGAAATAATATTTAATTTATAATAAACCTTAGAAAGTAAGGTAAAATTACTATAAAAAGTAAGCTTTTTAAAACGTTAAACTAAGCTAAAATTAATATACTTGTTAAAAATAACAGGGTTGTTTATAGGGGATTCCTCACTATTAGTGCTATAATTATAGCGCTGATAGAAGCACTTTATAGGGGGCTTTGTAAGCCAGTGCAAGCCGGCAAGCGTGCGCGCGCGCGGGCGGCACAACCACGGAATTCCGACCAAAGGTCACGTGTGTGGGCTCGCAGCTGCAGGGTCCCCACAAATCCTCACTTTTCGACCTTTTTTGCCCATTCTGACAGCTACGCAGTCGGACTGACAGCTGCAAGGTGGGCCTAGTCTTTGGGTTGGATTTGTAAGGCAACTAGTAAAGATACGGAGGAACGGATTGAAGGATGTAACTAAGCTAGCTAATGGCTGCTTAGTTAGGGAAGGTGGCTACCCTATAATGTGTGTTTTTACTGTTTTTCTTAACAAGGAGGAATTTACAAAAAGTCTTAGGACTAGATTCTTTATTGCTGAATTCTAGGCTTTCTTTCTATATAAATATCTAAAAATCGGTTTTTTAGTGTTATGCGTTAATTTTCACTAAGTTAACTGATTGCAAGCACGTTGGCAGCCAATTTATATGGCTGTGAGTCTATTTTTTTGTTTTTCTATACAAATGAATTTTGCGGAAAATAGAAAGTGGCCCACGAAGCCTAGCTAGCGACTAGGATCCACTAATAAGGTTAGTAGGTATATAAGGGAAGGAAGTGAAAAACCCCCTCACAGCCGCCGACCGTACGGACCGTCAGAATCACTCTTGCTAGCTGCGCACACCTGCAAAGTCAGATATTAGATATAATTTATTGGATACTATTATTACAAATTCTTTAGCGAATTAAATAGTGCTAAAAGCAACGCAAAAGCTTCCATTTTACGTGAGATATAGTGGACTGCAGCTTGCTGCAGTGCTCTGCTCTGCAGAGCAGTGGATCTGTACGTGCACGCTCACTAAGCCCACTACCTTAGTAAGCTGTGCTCTATAGCACCCACCTCCATTATTTCTAATAATACTATTAGTAAAAGGTATATTTAAATTTATAACTTTTGACTAAAGAAAGTATAGAATTTAATACCTTTTTTACTTTTATATAATATAGAAAGATAAAGGTAAAAGGACTAACTAGCTATATAAAAAATTAAGGCTTATAATTTAAGGATATAATAACTATAAAAAAATACTAATTCTTATATAATTCTTAATAATTTAAAAAGTAAGCTAAAGACTAATTATAATATTAATACTCTTATTAATATTAAAGAAAATCTTTCTTTAGCTTTAAAATATTACCTAAGCTTAAATTTAATTATAAATTAATCTTAGTAAGCTAATACTTATAAAGCTATTAAAATATATTAAGTATTTATACCTAAAAAGTATAATAATAAAAATTATTAAGCTATTATATAGAATTATAAAAGTAGAAATATATTAATAGGTAATTTATTTAAAGTATTATAAAAAAAAACTTTAAATAAGCATATTAAGCTATAATCTATACCTTTTAATTACCTTATGTAATATTAACTATTTTATAGTAGTTAGTATATAAACTGATAATATATTTAAACTTAGTAACGTTACTTTTTTTAATAATAAAGAAATTAAGCTTTAAAAAACTAGCTTTATAGTAAAACCTAAGTAAAAGCTAACTTTAAAAAGTCTTTTTATTTTTAATAGTTATATTCTAACTAATAATAATAATAATATAGTTATATTAACTTAAAAAGGTTAAAGTAATAACCTTAAAAGTATTAAAGCTAATAATTCTACTAGAAAGTAAAGATATATTAAGGAATATATTTAAAAGGTATATATTTTAATTATATATTAACCTAAGGTAGCTTATAACCTTTTTATAGTAACTTAAGCTTAAAAACCTATCTAAACTAATATAAATAAGCTTAATAAAAGAATTTAATAGTAAATTAATAATACTAACTATAGCTTAAGGTATTTTATAATAAATTTATTAATAATAGCACTTTATATATTTATTAATAGTTTATTTATAAATAATAAATTCCTAAGCTTTTAAATAAGCTTTATAATTATTATTAATAATAAAACTAAAAGTAGTAAAAATACTAAATTTAAGCTTTGTAGAAATATTATTATATATAGCTCTATAAAATATAAGAGAGTTATAAAGAGTATGCTTACTTCTAAGCTATATAGAATAGTATAAGGTACTAATATAGCCTATACTATTAATATAACCTTAAATACCCTTATAGAATGCTTTAAATTTCTATAAATCCTAATAATAATTTATATTAACTTACTTCTACTATATAAGTTCCTTATAAAGCTAGGTATAATTAAAGAAAAACGCTTAATAATTAATATTATAGCTTTTTAGTAATTATATAAATGCTATAAACTTATAGAAATCTATTAAATTAATAAAAATAAAAATATTATAAATACTATAATAAAAGCTTTACTTAATAAAGCATTAAAAACCTTTATTAATACTAATAAAGCTAATATTAAAATTAAAGGGTAAGTAAAGTATATATAAAATATATAAAGAGAATAATAATAATAATAACTAGTAGAATTCTAGCTATAACTAATTATATCCCTATATTTTCTAGCTAGGATTTACTTAATAATACTTTTTTTAATTAAGATTTTTATTTATTTTTTTAGCTACTCTTTAAGTAATTTCTCTTATAAAAAGAAAGAATTCCCTAGTGTTAGAATTACTTTTAATAGCAAATCCTTAGTATAGATAAAACGTTAGGTATAGTGTATATAGGTAACTAAGTAGGTCTGCTATAATAATGCATATAGTTTAATTAGCTACACCGCTAACTATACCCGTAGCTATAACACTACTTTTTCTTACTTTCTAAGCTTACCCCTTAGAAGAGAAGAATTATTAATAATAGACCCTTTTTACATTAATTTTGTTAGACATGCATTTTAGTATCTGTTTTCCCTTTTTTAAGTTATTTCTAACAGTAATAGTTAGGTTTTTTCTTATATAAAATATTTTAGTTTTAAATATATCTCTTAGTTTTTCGCTTTTGAAGTTAAGTGCTTTAATATATTATTAGTTATTACTAAAAGCTCTCTTCTTTTTAAGGTTATTAAAATATTAGTATATTTTATAAGTTTTAAAGAGTAGCTAGTTCTTACTAACTTTATAATATATTTATTTAATATAGTAAATACTTTAAATTATTATAATAAGCTTTAATTTTATTTAATATTTAAGTAGTTATTTTACCTTTTATAGTAAATTTATTTTTATTACCTTAATTTTATATAAATTATTTTAAAACTATAGAATTAACTAAGTTTTATTAATCTTTATTAACTAAGTTTTATTAGCTTTTATAACTAAACCTTATAAAAGCCTTTTTTTAATATATAGTTTACTTTATAACTGTTTAATTAGGTATTATTTAAGAAGTTTAAAGTTTAAAAATATATTTATAAGCATTTAAAGGTACTTTATTAAAAAGCTTTATTATATTAAATGATTTTATTTTTAAGTTTAAACTCTTTAAGTATATTTATTATACCTTCAGTAATTACTTTAGTAATAATAAAAGAAAATTAACCTTTTTATTAAGTTTTATATTTATTTATAAAACTTAGAATTATACTTTTAGCTTAAAAACTATTTATATCTTTATACTTTCTTTTATTAAGTTATAAAATACTTTTTTATTAAAGGTTATATTCCTTATTACTATTACCTTCCTTAGTAAAAAGGTTTATATATTATTATTATTATTATTATACTCTAGTTAGGCTGTAGCCTAATGCTAGTACTGCTACTACTTAGACTATATAGGAAAAGCCCTAGTACAGAGAGAAAAACCTATATATAATCTTTTCTTTTAATATCTATAGTAGAGATATAGTACCTCTATACTAGTTTTAATTATAGAAAGTAGTGTATTACTAGCTAAACTTAATTAGTATTGTAAAAAAGTATATAGTATAAAATAGGTATTAAATTAAGTTAGTAGAGGTATAGTAATACTATAGGTTACCTATAAAGGTAGTTTATATATTATAATAAGTTACCTTAAGTGCTTAACTTATTTTCTATACTAGCTTTTATATAATTCTACTCAGCTACTATTTTTTTACTTAAAACCTTTCTTTAGCTTTTATATTTTTATAGTATTAGTTATACTAGCTAGCTATTAGGTATTAGTAAACTAACTATTAGCTTACTACTAGTTATATAATTAATAAAGAGACAAACACTATATATACTCCCTTTTCTTTATTTTTAATTTTTTCTTTTCTTCCTTCTTTATTTATTTTTTTTATTATAAATATACCTTTATTTTTATTTTTATAAAAAATACTACCCTATTATTACCCCTGACCAATTATAGTATTATTAAAGATACTACTTACTCTTATAATAAAGTTTATTCTTACCTTTAAAGTAAGTACTTATTTTTTTTAATATATTACTATTACTAACTTATATATAGCTAGGCTAAGTATAAGCCTAGCGCTATAAAGCTTATATAATATAAGCAAAAAATGTTAAGAAATAATACTATAGTATTAAAGGTAAGTGCCCCTTTTTAAACCTATACTATTTTTATTACTAATTTAAGTAAGTATTAGTAGTATATACTTTAAGTATATAAAAGTAAAAAAGACTTATTTAAGTATAAGTATTATATTTATTATTTATATTAGTATTTAAGTAAAAGCTAATTAACTTTATAGTTAAATTTAAATATTATATTATATTTTAAGGCTAGTAATTAAATTATAAATATATAAAATCTTTATATATTAAAAAAGCTTATTAATATAAATATAAGGTAACTTAGCTATAGTTTTACTATAGTGCTAGTATAATACTAACTTTTAATTAAGCTATAAAGTATAATACTACTTAAAAAAAACTAGTTTAGCTTATAAAGTAAGTAGGCTTATTTACTAATATAATAATATAAATTAATAATAGTATTATGGTAGCCTTAACTTTAGTTAAAAGTAAGCTACTACTTTAAACCTACTATATTATAAATATACTGAAGAAATTAAATAATATTTTATAAAATAATTTTACTATTGTTATTATATAAAACTATATAAAGGTAAAGAAGAAGGTAATAATAAAAAAGAACAAGATAGGGAAGAAAGGGAAGGTAAAGGCTAAAGGGGTATAGGCCTAGGGCTAGTATCAGTATATTATACTAATTTTTTATTTTCTTAACTATTATATTTATTTTTTATTAAAAATAAGTTCTATATTTTAATAATTTATATTAATTATAATATTTTTATAGCTTCTTACTACCTTTATATTTATATTATAATAAATACTATATAGTATTATACTCTTAATATCTTTAGCTTATTAGTTTTATAAGCTCTTTATAAGCTAAAACTAAAGAATATACTTAGTTAATATAAGCTACTTTATAAAAGTAGTTACTAATTTATTATTCTTTAAAGCCTCTCTCAATTTTTATTAGTTCTATATTAATTATATACTTATATTAATAAAGTAAAGGTAATTCAAATCTTTATAAAATAGTAGTATATAATAATAGTTTTTATTTTTAGCTTAATAGTAATATATAAGTAATTCTACCTTAAGGATATATTAGCTAAAAAGAAAAGCATTAAGCTTAATTTATTTTATATATATTTATATAAAAGCTATAGATTTATGCTTAGTTAAGCTTAAGTAAAGGTAAATAATTTTAGTAATAAAAGTAAAGCTAAAGTTAAGCTTTATTACTATATAGTTAATATAGGCTCAATATACCTATATAATAGCTTTTTCTAATATTAATAATTTTTTTATTTTAAAGTAAGTACTTTAATTAAGAAAGGTTTTAATAAGTAATTATAAAGTTAGTTTAAAAATAATATATAATTTAAATAGTTATTTTAATATAGTAGGTAGCTATATTTTTCGTATACTAATTTATATTTAAATTAAGCTATTATTATAGTATAAGTATTATAAATGTACTTAGCTATTTTATTAGCCTTTATTTATTAATAAAAGTATAGTAAATAATAATTAAAGTAAAGGTTAATTAAAGTTATTATTACTTTAGTTTTAATTAAAGTTTATAATATAGCTTTAAAGCTATTAGTTATTATCTTTAAGTACTGAGTTTATTTAAAAATAAATACCTTAGCTATACTCTTTATTTTATTATTAATTTTAATAAAAATATAATATAATTTTATATTATAAGTAATAATACTTTAAATAACCTATATATATAAAAGCTATATATTCTATAATAAATATTCCTAAATTAAAGCTATTAGTAATATAAATATAAGTTATTATTATATTAATTTTAACTTAACTTAACTTTAGTATACTTTTTAATAAAGCTTATAATAAACCTATACTTTAAAAAAGTAAGTAAATTAAATTAGTTATATTATATTAATACTAAGTTAAACTAGCTTTATAACTATAGTATATTACTTAGTAAGGTATATAAGTTTACTTTTCTTTAAGTTAAACTTAATACTTGATACTTCGAATTATTTTTAATAAATTACTTACGTAGCTTTAAAGTAATTTTATATTTCCTTTACTATATACTTACATATAAATATATTTAAATTATTTAAGAAGCTTATAATAAATATAAAATATACTACTTAAAGTTTAATATATAGTAGTATAAAATAAAGTAAAAAAAGAATAAAAAACATTAATAATCTTTATAGTATTTTTATAGTTATAAGTAAAAGGCTAGTAAATTTACTATTAAAAAAAGGTAAGCTATATATTTAGTAATAAAGAAGTAAGTTTATATTACTATTTATATAAAAATACTTATAGCTATAAAAGTATAAAAAAGCTTTTTATAGTAAATAGTATTAAAGGCTATTAATATATTTAGTTAAAATAATAATATAATACTACTTTAGTGCTATACTACTTATATAAATTTTATCAAAATACTTAATATAACCTTTATTAACTTATTTACCTTATTACTTATTTATAAGTTTAGTAATATCTTACTTAATTTAGCTATAAAAGTAAGCTAGCTTATTATTACTACTTTTATTACTTTATTAATAATATTAAAAAGTAAAATAAAGTATTAAGCCCTTACTCTTTACTACTTTATTAAGGTTTTTTGTAATTTATAAAAAATAATAACTTTTACTTATTGTTATGGTTTGGTCTTTGACCTAACCTTAGGCTGCGTGCTGACGGACCGCACCAGCTGGCACCCACCCTAGCGACGACCGACCAATATAGATGTCAATTGATCAGATCTTGCCAACCTGATCAATGCGTATCCTTTTGCCTAGCTTGCAGCTGGCGCAGCTGGCAAGGGATCCGGGCGACCGGTATGACTGCGCTGACATCCGCGATGACCCAATCGGGTTAGTCCATAACACTTATTAAAATAAAGCTAGGTAATAGCTAATATAATAATATATATTTAGTAAGTAAGTAAGGGTTTTAGCTAGTAGCTTATTATATACTTTAAGGTAGCTTACTAAAAGCTTATTAATTTTAAGTGCTTTCTAGCTAGCTAAGCTTTTAATAATACTATAGATTTTAATAGTATTAAAGTAATTTTTAAATAAAAATACTATAATATTAAGGTAGTTATTAAGATTCTTTAATATATTATTAAGTTAAGCTTAAAAAAAAAAGAAAAATCAATTAATTAGTATAGCTACTTTTTTTTTAATATAACTTAATAGCTATAGTATTAAAGCCTTTATTTTCAATAAAGGTAAAAAATTACTATATTTTTAGTAATAATTTTCTATAAAGTTATATTTAATATTTAAGTTTCTATAAGCTTTCTTTATAAGTAGTAGCTACTTTAATAATAAATTACTAAAAACTATACCTTTTATTACTAATAACTTAGTATTATATTTAAGCTATATTAATAGTAAGTTACTAGTTCTCTTTAGTATTAAATATTTATTATTATTATAATACTTTCTTAGTATTTTAAATAGCTTCTTTAGTATAATAGTTTTACTATAAATTTAGCTTAAAACTACCTTAGAATTCTTTTAAAACTATTAAGTTTATAATAAATTAAAGCCTAATTATTATTTATTTTATATATTTATTAATTTCTATAAGTATTTAAAGAAAAGGCTTAATAAGGTTATAATAAAATTATATTACTACTTTAGCTACTATAAGGTTATTTTTTATATATAGTTATTTAAAATAAAGTAAGTAATTACCACTTAGTCTTAAGCTAGCGCTAATATAAATTAGCTATAAAATATACTTAAATTTCATAAGGTTTAGTCCCTTTAAGAATTTAGCTTTTAGATTATAAATAATTTATATATAATTAATAATACTATCGCTTTTACTTTATATTCTTTAAGTTACTTTACTTTATAGTATTATAAGTTTAAGCTATTACTATATTACTAATATAAGAAGTATATTACTTTTTATTAAGGTTTAGTTATAATAATTTCAAAGTAAGTAATATTAATTAAATTTACTTATAAAAATACTATAGTTTAAAGGTAAGGCTACTATAAAGTTAAAT
>AFRA01001362.1:0-10782 GCA_000223055.1 Claviceps fusiformis PRL 1980
ATATTAAAGTATTATAAAAAAAATTAATTTTTATTATAAGCTAATAAAAAATAAACTTAATAAAGCTAAATAAAGCCATAAAAGTATTTATTAAAAAACTCTTTATATTAATATTAAAAAAAATAAATAAATTAAAAAAGCTTTAAGGTTTTTTAATAAAACTTTTTTTAAGAAATTTTAATAATAATTTTTAATTTTAACTTAATTAATATAAAAAAACTATTAAAAATAATTTTTATAACTTTTAAGTATAAAAAGTATATATTATTAAAAAGTATTTTTTTTAATAATTATAAAGTAATATATATAATTAATAATATTAACCTTTTAAAGCTTAAAATATTTAAACTTACTAAGAATAACTATTTTAAAGCTATAATAATATTTTTTTAAATTAATAAAAAAGAAATTTATATATTTAAAAAGATTTTAAATAAAAAAATAATATTTTAATAAAAAACTTTATATTAACAAATGTAGTAATTATTAAGAGATTCTATATAAGTATTATATTAAAGAGTTATTCAATAAAGAAAGGTATATAGTATTATAAATTTAATAGTACTTTATACTTTAAACCTATAAAATAAAGTATAGTACTTAGTAACTTTATTAAAAAGTATAATATTATATTTCTTAAATATAAGCCTCTTTATAATTATTTAAAAATTCCTTTAAAGATAATTTTGTACTTTTTTTTAATTATATTTTTTATAGTAAAATTCTATAATATATATATATAAAGCTTATAACACTAGTATTTTTATAAAGACCTAAACTTACTATATATTAATAAAGAAAAAATTTAGTATTTATAATTTAGCTACTTAGGTAAAAATACTTTAAGTAAGCTTACTTTATATATAAAAGGTATATAAATATAAAAAATAGAGTGTAAAGACTATAATACCTATTGTGTTAGGGGGAAAGTCCCCCGTCCCTATATGTCTGACAGCTGCGCAGCCGCGCATATAGCTAACGGCTGTTAGCAACTGCAGGTACGTGACTTCTATTTAGTATATAAGTAATATAAATTGCTAAATTCTTAGATAGAAAGATAACCTACACTTAGACCCCTAAAAGTTTAACTACTTATAGCTAGCTTATAGCTATTAGTAGCTATAAGCTAAGTATTAAGCCTTAAATTATAATATATTCTATTTAATATTCTAGATTTTTTTATTATTAGCTTTAATACTAGACTATTATTTTAATAACTTAAATCCCTATTATTCTCTTTAGCGCCAAACTGTTATTCCAATAACTTAAATCCTTATTATTCTCTTTAGTGCTAGACCGTTATTCTGATGACTTAGATCCCTATTATTCTCTTTAGTGCCAGACCGTTCTTCTAATGACTTAGATCCCTATTATTCTCTTTTCTTCTCTTTTCTTTCTTTTTCTTCCTTCTAATAACTGCTAGCTAGCTAATAACCTTATAACTGCACTAGCTTGCAGTCGCTAATAGCTGCCAACGGTCCCTAACCTAGCTAGTTAGGGGGGGTGCTGTTCTTTTTCTCCCCGTCACAAATGGTGCTTTCGCCCGGGCGCTGAGACCTATCAGAGGGACTAGTTCTTAGTGTTCTAGCGGAAATTATAACTAACTAGCTCCGAAACCCCTGCCTAGTTATAACTGCTAATAACTGCTAGCAGCTGCGATCGTAATTTATTTTACTAGAGTGCGGCCACTAGCAGTTATTTGCAAGGATATTTCCTTACCTAGGATTTATCTAATCCGACAATTTCTAGCTTTTCCCTTAGCTAGCTAGAAAACCCTCGAAATTCACAGCTAACGGACGGACCGGCACCTAACTCAATGGCCCGCCAACACTGCAAATTTCCCCTTTCTTCTTTTTTTTCTTCCTTTCTTCCTCTTTTTTGTAATCCCTACCCTTCCCCGCTAAAAGTGGTCTAATAGCCGCCCTTCCCCCACCTAAAGTGGGTCTGTCAGATGCCTACCCCAGTAAATTCCTTAGCTAATTGCAAATAAGACCTTTTTCTAAATTTTTGTAAATTTTTCGCCCTCTTTTTCCTCTGTTTTCTAGCTATTCCCAGCTATCAATCTAACTCTACAGCTATCAACAACTCTGCAGCCGTCAATCACCAATCTAGTCTTGCAATTACTAGTCACTAGCTGCTAGTCTTGCCGTTGCTAGCTATTAATCTAATTATAAAGGCAAAAGAGACTAATTTCTACTTCTTTTCTTCCTTTTTCCCTTCCTGCTTACAGCCGTCAATCCAATTGCAAGCAGTCTTGTAACCGTTAATCTAATTGCAAAGCAGCTTTACAGCCGTCAATCTAAGGAAGAAGAGATAAATTCCACCCTTAATTTTTACAATTCTAATTGCTTACACCTACGCGCAGCTAGCCACTAGGGAGGCAGCCGGTCCGACAAGCAGCTTCCACACAGCTGCCCACGGCTACCTATAGCTACAATTCTAATTCCAACTAACAAATTATAAGGAATTAAGGAGGCGGCCGGTCCAACAAGCAAAGGAATTATAAGGCAGACAGTCTAACAAGCAGCTTCCACACAGCTGCCCACGGCTACCTATAGCTATAATTCCAATTCTAACCAACAAATTATAAGGAATTAGGGAGATAACTAGTCTAATAAGCAAAGGAATTTGTTAAAAATAACAGGGTTATTTATAGGGGATTCCTCACTATTAGTGCTATAATTATAGCGCTGATAGAAGCACTTTATAGGGGGCTTTGTAAGCCAGTGCAAGCCGGCAAGCGTGCGCGCGCGCGGGCGGCACAACCACGGAATTCCGACCAAAGGTCACGTGTGTGGGCTCGCAGCTGCAGGGTCCCCACAAATCCTCACTTTTCGACCTTTTTTGCTCATTCTAACAGCTACGCAGTCAGACTGACAGCTGTAAGGTAGGCCTAGTCTTTGGGTTAGATTTATAAGGCAACTAGTAAAGATATAGAGGAATGGATTAAAGGATGTAACTAAGCCAGCTAATAGCTGCTTAGTTAGGGAAGGTAGCTACCCTATAATATGTGTTTTTTACTATTTTTCTTAATAAGGAGGAATTTATAAAAAGTCTTAGGACTAGATTCTTTATCGCTAAATTCTAGGCTTTCTTTCTATATAAATATCTAAAAATCGGTTTTTTAGTGTTACGCATTAATTTTCACTAAGTTAACTAATTACAAGCATATTAGCAGCTAATTTATATAGCTATAAGTCTATTTTTTTGTTTTCCTATATAAATGAATTTTATAGAAAATAGAAAGTAGCCTATAAAGCCTAGCTAGCGACTAGGATCCACTAATAAGGTCAGTGGGTATATAAGGGAAGGAAGTGAAAAACCCCCTTACAGCCGCCGACTATACGGACCGTTAGAATCACTCTTACCAGCTGCGCACACCTACAAAGTTAGATATTAGATATAATTTATTAGATACTATTATTGTAAATTCTTTAGCAAATTAAATAGTGCTAAAAGCAACGCAAAAGCTTCCATTTTACGTGAGATATAGTGGACTATAGCTTGCTACAGTGCTCTACTCTACAGAGCAGTGAATCTATACGTGCACGCTTACTAAGCCCACTACCTTAGTAAGCTATGCTCTATAGCACCCACCTCTATTATTTCTAATAGGTTATGAGCCTGGAAGAGAACTTTTAGTATCTAGAAAATTCACTGAATTTTTCTATAATAAAGAAAAATATTACTATATTTATAGAGAGTGTAGAAGCTACTTATTCCTTCTATAAAAAGAATAAATTCGCTAAAAAGAAGTTTTCCCTTCTATAAAATAGAAAAGAACACAGTATAGAAGAATTCCTACTTCTATAAAAATTTGGAATTAGCGAAGAATTAGGATATTTTACCCTATAAGATTTTCTTATAAATAAAATAAAAGGAATTATAGAAGACTTCGCTTCTATAAAAGAAAGGTATAAAAGATTTCCTACTTCTATAAAAAAGAGAGACATATAGTAAATTTACTATAATTTAGAAGACTACCTTCTATAAAAGAGCAAAAGAAGATTTCCTACTTCTAAAATTTTTTTTTTTAAAAAAAAAAAAAAAAAAAATTAGGATTCAAGAGATTCAGGCCAAATCGGCCAAGGGGTTCCTACCCCAGAGCAGTCATGGGCAGAGCATGTAAACTAACAGATTTTGCAGCAAAATAATAATATTTCTAATATATTAGAAAAATTAGAAATGTTAGCAGCTGCCGTTACCTCTGCCCCAGCTATAGCTTCAGAACCTATAGCTAAGCCAATACAAGAAAAACCTTAGGAAAGCTCTAAAAATTCTGATATTCTAAACTCTTTTAATAATTCTATTATTAAAGAATTTAATAAAAGAGTTTACAGCTTTCCAGAGGGGGCTAGGCTAAAAGGGCTGGAAAATTTCAATCAGTGGAAGCAGGCCCTAAATATCCAATTTAGGGCACTAGGAATGCCTAATTTCTTAGAAAATCCTAGTATTGCTAAAAACCTTAGCGATCCTAACTAAGCTATAATTCTTATGCTTTTAAGAAATAGCTACACTAAAGGCCCCTAAAATGCTATAATTTAGCAAAAAGACCCCTCAGAGACATATAGTGTTTTAATCCAGCAGTATTCTTAGAGTTCTAAAATACAGCGTGGTACCCTTTATAATTAATTTTATAGCCTAAATTTCTAAGGTTATAAAGGGTCCCTAGAGTCTTTTAATACTTTATTTAATAACCTACTAGCTAGGCTAAATTTAGCAAGTGTTTTTATAGAGCCTATAGACTAAGTAAACCAATATTTACAAACTTTAAAGTTAACTTTTCCTTAGTGGGCTAAAAGGCAATGTTTTTCTATAAGAACTAATAGGGCTCTAGAGGCCCCTATAGGGGCACTAAATTTATAATTTCTTATAGCTAATTTACTTAAAGAGTAAAGGGATAAGAGCTCTTTAGTATTTAAAGCTCTAAATTATAGAGCTACTACTTTTAAAGAATCTATATATAGAGGCTCTAAAGAAAATAAGACCTCTAAATATCCTAATAAGGATAAAAAGAAAAAAAAGAATTCCCCCTAAGAAAATAAGGGAAATTTTAACCCTAATTCTAAGAAAAAGGGGAAAAGTTAGGGTAAAAAATCCTCTAAAAAGGCTAAGGATAATAATAAGGGTTAAGAGGGATCCTTTATGCTAAGAAATTTTAACCTTTCTTTAGGGACTTTAGAGCCCTATAAAAGACCTAGTAGCCCTAGTGCTAGTAGTAATTCTAGTAAAGATTCTAGTATTTATTCTTAAGAATCTACTACTCTTAGTAAAGCTAGCACTAAAGTTAATAAGCTAGAGGATAAAATATCCTCTAAAGCCTTTAATTTCTATAATAAAGAGATAAAAAACTCTCTTCTTTATAATATAGGTTCTACTATTCACTTAGTTAATTCTAAGGAATATTTTATAAGTTACACACCTTATAAAAAAGAGCAAGCTAGGCCTATAACCACTAGTGGTAGTCCTATCTATCCTAAGGGATATAAAAAGGCTAAATTTTCAGTTTTATATTAGCAAAATCCTAATAAATACAGGCCTCTAGTCCTATAAAATGCACTATATTTTCCTAAATTAGATATAAATATAGTAAGCGGACTAAAGCACTATTTAGCAGAAGGCTGTATATATAAGAATTCGCTATTCTTAGCTAATAGGTCTTGCATTAGTATTTTAAACGTTAAAAAGCACGGATTTTTTATCTAGCTAAAGAATACCAATACCCCCCTTCTAAAACCTCCTTCTAGCTGCCCTTATAGGCACTATAATGGTCATTTTAGTTATATAGTTACTAGTTACCTTATAAAGGTCTAAATTCCCTCTAAGGAACCTATATAGGCTAAGGAAGCTCTAGAAATTAAAGAATTAGAGAGTTCTAACCTAGAACCTACTAATTTAGTAGCACCTTCTTTGCTAAAGCTTATAAGCTAGGTACCTAAATTTATAGAAGTCTTTCCTTCTAATATAAGGCTATTAGAGGCCCTTAGAAAAATTATAGAAAAAGCTTTAGCGGATTTAATATCTAAAAATCCTACTAAGATAGGCCCTAGGCCTTTAATAGCTCCCTAAAAGGCCTATAATTCTTAAGGGGCCTAGCAGGGAGCTATTAAAGAAGGTATTATAGTGGCTAAAAGAGAGCTTATAGGGGATTTTATAGAAGACCCTAAGCTAAATTCATACTAAAATTTGCTAAGATTAGCTAGAATCTAGTATATTAGACTAGGGCACCTAGGTCTACTATTGCTAAAGAAAACTAGCTTATTAGCTAAGGAAATCCTAGATTTTTCTAAGGTTAAAGAAAAGGATTTTAACTACTTAACCTATAATTAAACAAAAGCAGTTAGAAGGCCCTTTAAGACCCTAATTCTAGACCCCCCTAGGGCGTTAGATAAACTAAAGGGGGATATAGTAAAGATAAGCCCTATGCCTTATAATAAGCACCCTATATACCTTATTCTAATAGACTGAAAAACTAGATATAAATAGCTATTTTCTTTACTAAATAAGGAGGGCCTTACTGTTTTCCTAGCTATAAAAGGGTTTTTTAAATCCCTAAAGCTTAATTTTAGTACCTACCCTAAATATCTATATTTTAATAAGGGTAGAGAGGTAAATTCTACTTACTAGCAGTAGCTAGTAAAAAAGGGGATAAAATTTACTACTTCTTTCCCTTATATTTATAAGCAAAATAGGCTAGCTAAGAGGGCTATCTATATTATAATGAATAGACTACGGGCTACCCTACACCAGTCTGGTTTACCCTTATATCTATAGAATTTTATTATTTTTACTATTATAAATCTTATAAACATAACAGTAAATTCCACGAAACCACCTAGCCTAGCATAATTATTAGCTATAGATTTTAAAGAAAATACCCTAATTACCTTAGAGATTAGCCCTACTAATTATAAAAGTATTAGGGCTATTAGCTCTTATTATAAGGTTTTAATTCCTATAGAAAAAAGACCTAAAGCTTAAAAACTAGCCCCTAGGACTATCTTTAGAAGGTTATTAGCTAATTTAGGCTCTAAGACCTACTTAGTTTATATCCCTTCTAAAAGACTAGTTACTAAAACTAGCTTTATAAGAATTATAAAACCTATAGGCCTTATAAATTTAGGCCTCCTTAGGTCTTCTATAGGGGATATCTCTTTAGAGGGGGATCTAAGTGCCCCTTAGAACCTTCTATAGGATAATTCCTTAAAGGGGGAAAATAACTAAAAAAGTAGTATTCTTATTAAGGATTACCCTATAGTATCTTCTAATTATATAGTTAATAAAGAGCCTAAATTAATTTAGAGTCCTAGGGATCTAGGTTTAGATAAAAATCAACTAGATAATCTAGATAAAATAGATATTAACTTAGTAGCCCTTTTTAAGGAAATTTACTATAAAGCATAGCTAAAGGCTAAAGAAAATAGGCCTAATAATAGCGCTAAGCCTAAGTCTTAGAAGCAAGCTTTAGTAAGCCTATAAAAAAAATAGTAGCTATAAGCTATTTTTAGTAAATTTAAGTAACTTCTAAAGGCAGGCACTTTTGAATTTATAGGAAAAGAAAATATCCCTAAGGGCTAGAGAGTGCTAAAAAATAGGCTTGTTTTAAAGCTTAAAAAGATTAAAGAAAATAATTCTTTAAAATATAAGGCCTAACTTATTACTAAAGGCTTTATGCAAATAAAAGGCTTAAATTATACTAATACCTTTACCACTACTAGTATTCCCCCTAGCTAGTAAATACTATTAGCTATAGCAGCCTAGGAAGACTAGGAAATAAAGTAAGTGGATTTTATAGGGGCTTTTCTTAATAGCCACCTAAAAGAGACTATTTATATGTAAATTCCTAAGGGATTTATTGAATTTCTTAAACAAAATCCATAACTAGCTAAGCTAGCTAAAAGATTTAGCTATAAAGCTGCTAAGGACTTAGTTATTATACTAAAAAAATCCTTATATAGCTTAAAGCAAAGCTCTAAAGAGTGGTAATAAACCCTAACCTTAGTTCTTAAAAACCTAGGTTTTAGCCCTCTTACCTCTAACCCTACTATATTCTATAATTTAAAAACGTATACCTTTATTATAACTTATATTAATAATTACCTTTTAATAGGGGCGGATTTATAATATATTAAGGAGCTTAAGGAAGCCCTCTATAAGGCTTACCCTATAGAAGATAGGGGCCCTGTAGAATTTTTCTTAGGGGTATAAATATAGTGTAACTAAAAAAATAGAGTCCTAAAGATATACTAAAAGTAGTATACTTTAAAGGCCCTAGTATGCTTTAAGCTAGAAAATTATAAATCTATTAGAATTCCGCTATAGCTAGGGGTCTTAAAATAATAGCTTATTAAGCCCCTTATATCTAAAGAGAATATAAAGAAATATTAAAGTATTATTAGTACTATTATATATCTTATGCTATTAATAAGACCTAATGTTGCTTTTGTGCTACAGTGGCTTTTAATAGCCCTAGCTAGCCTGCATTTAAAGCATTAACATGCTACTAAAAACCTACTAAGATACCTTTTAGGTATAAAAGATTTAGCTATTATTTATAAGGGCCCTACCCCTATAAATAACATAAAAACCTCTAAAGCTAGCCCTAGCTCTAGCTTAGTTGGATTTTATAATAGCAATTTTGCTAGAGATAGAAGCTCTTCTAAATCCACTTATGCTTATCTTTATAAGCTAGTAGGGGGCCTAATTAGCTAGAAATCAAAGAAGGCTAGCACTATAGCCTTATTAACAATAGAAGTAGAGTCTAACGCTATTTATAAGACTTTCTAGAAGCTTTAGTGGCTTAAAGGGATTTTTATAGAGCTAAAAACACCTATAAAACCCCCTATATAAATTTTCTATAATAACTAGGGAGCTATAAAAACCACTTATAACCCTACTCTTTATAGCTATACTAAGCACACCCTCCTAAAATTTCACTATAACTAACAACTAGTCTTAGAAGGGCTTGCTAAAATCGCTTACCTAGATACTAAAAAAATACCTACTAATAGGCTTATAAAGCCCCTTATAAGCCCTATATACCTTATTTTCTTAGAGCTTATAGGTTTAAAACCCCTTTAATTTATTGCTAAAGGCTATAAAAACAACGCCTAGCTAAAGGTATAAAAACAATAAAAACACCTAGAAAATTAAAAATAACCATAAAAACAAAGAAAGAATAAGGTCCCTGCTTTTAATAGCAATGCCTTTATAAAATACTATACTTTACTATAGTAAAAAGTCACTTACCCTAAAGCCCTGATTTTAGGCTTTATAATTCTATAATCCTTTTTTATTTTAGAATTTTCCTAGATTTTATATAACTTTTTCTTTTGCTTTCGCCCTTAGCGCCCTTATAATAACTATCCCTAATACTTCTTTAAAAGGGGTATTAAAAATAATAGGGTTATTTATAGGGGATTCCTTACTATTAGTGCTATAATTATAGCGCTAATAGAAGCACTTTATAAGGGGCTTTATAAGCTAGTGCAAGCCGGCAAGCATACGCGCGCGCAGGTGGCATAACCATAGAATTCCGACTAAAGGTTACGTATACATAGGCTCGCAGCTGCAAGGTCCCTATAAATCCTTACTTTTTAACCTTTTCTACCTATTCTAATAGTTACGTAGTTAGATTAATAGCTATAAGGTAGGCCTAGTCTTTAGGTTAGATTTATAAGGTAACTAGTAAAGATATAAAGAAATAGATTAAAGGATATAACTAAGCTAGCTAATAGCTGCTTAATTAGGGAAGGTAGCTACCCTATAATATATATTTTTTACTATTTTTCTTAATAAGAAGGAATTTATAAAAAGTCTTAAGACTAGATTCTTTATTACTAAATTCTAGGCTTTCTTTCTATATAAATATCTAAAAATCGGTTTTTTAGTGTTATGTATTGATTTTTACTAAGTTAACTAATTGCAAGTATATTAGCAGCTAATTTATATAGCTATAAGTCTATTTTTTTATTTTCCTATATAAATAAATTTTATAGAAAATAGAAAATAGCTTACAAAGCCTAGCTAGCAACTAGAATCCACCAATAAGGTTAGTAGGTATATAAGGGAAGGAAGTGAAAAACCCCCTTATAGCCGCCAACCGTACGGACCATTAGAATCACTCTTACTAGCTGCGTACACCTATAAAGTTAGATATTAGATATAATTTATTAGATATTATTATTATAAATTCTTTAGTGAATTAAATAGTGCTAAAAGCAACGCAAAAGCTTCTATATTTTATGAGATATAGTGGATTGTAGCTTGCTACAGTGCTCTGCTCTGCAGAGCAGTGGATCTGTACGTGCACGCTCACTAAGCCCACTACCTTAGTAAGCTGTGCTCTATAGCACCCACCTCCATTATTTCTAATAACTTATATATACTAAATATATAATTTTATAAAGATAACTAGAAAAGTAGGCTTTTAAACCTTTTTAATATATTTATTAAAATATTTAAAATTATTTTAAAAGCTTTAATAATATAAAGTAGCTACTTATCTTTAAAGATAAGTATAATAAAATAATATAAATATATATACTTTTTAATAAAACCCTTAAGATAGTTTTTAATATATTATTTTACTTTAAATAATAAATATTAAAATAATTTAAACTTTTGATTATAAAATACAAGTAAACAAATAAAAAATAGTTACTTTAAAGTAAAGCTATATAATATTTTAAGTATAAGTATAATTTAAAGGTATAGAATTAAAAAGTCCTTTATTATATATTTATAAGCTAAATAAAAATATAAAAAGAGTAAATTTAATAA
>AFRA01001363.1:0-10784 GCA_000223055.1 Claviceps fusiformis PRL 1980
AATAAATTCTTTAATAATAGAATTATTAAAAGAGTTTAAAATATTAGAATTTTTAGATCTTTCCTAAGGTTTTTCTTATGTTAGCTTAGCTATAGGTTCTAAAGCTATAGCTAGAGTAGAGGTAACGGCAGCTGCTAACATTTCTAATTTTTCTAGAATATTAGAGATATTATTATTTTATTATAAAATCTATTAGTTTACATGCTCTGCCTATGACTACTCTAGGGTAGGGACCCCTTAGCTAATTTAGCTTAGATCTCTTAAATCTATTTTTTTGTTTAATATTTTTAAAAGTAGGAATTCTTCTTTCTGCTCTTTTATAAAAGGTAGTCTTCTAAGTTATAGTAAGGTTACTATATATCTCTTTCTTTTATAAAAGTAGGAACTCTTCTATATCTATCTTTATTTTTTATAGAAGTAAAGTCTTCTATAATTTATTTTTTATTTTATTTATAAGAGGTTCTTATAGGGTAAAATATCCTTTTTTTTGCTAATCCTAAATTTTTTATAGAAGTAGGAATTCTTCTATACTATATTCTTTCCTATTTTATAGAAGAGAAAACTTCTTTTTAGTAAATTTATTTTTTTTATAAAAGGAATAAGTAGCTTCTACACTCTCTATAAATATAGTAATATTTTCCTTTATTATAGAAAAATTTAGTAAAATTTCTAAATACTAAAAGTTCTCTTCTAGGCTTATAACTTATTAGAAATAATAGAGATAGGTGCTATAGAGTATAGCTTACTAAGGTAGTGGGCTTAGTAAGCGTGTATATATAGATCCACTGCTCTGTAGAGTAGAGCACTATAGTAAGCTATAGTCCACTATATCTCATATAAAATAGAAGCTTTTACATTGCTTTTAGCACTATTTAATTTGCTAAAGAATTTGCAATAATAATATTTAATAAAAATTATATCTAATCTCTAACTTTATAGGTATGCGTAGCTAGTAAGAGTAATTCTAATAGTCTATATAGTTAGTGGCTATAAGGGGGTTTTTTACTTCCTTCCCTTATATACCTACTAACCTTATTAGTGGATCCTAATTATTAGCTAGGCTTTATAAGCTACTTTTTATTTTTTATAAAATTTATTTATATAGAAAAACAAAAAAATAGACTTATAGCTATATAAATTAGCTATTAATATACTTATAATTAGTTAACTTAGTAAAAATTAATATATAACACTAAAAAACTGATTTTTAGATATTTATATAGAAAGAAAGCCTAGAATTTAGTAATAAAGAATTTAATTCTAAGACTTTTTATAAATTCCTTTTTATTAAAAAAAATAGTAAAAAATATATATTATAGGGTAGCTACCTTCCCTAATTAAGCAGCTATTAGCTAGCTTAGTTACATCCTTTAATTTATTTCTCTATATCTTTACTAGTTGCCTTATAAATCTAACCTAAAGACTAGGCCTACCTTATAGCTATTAGTTTAACTGCGTAACTGTTAAAATAGATAGAAAAGGTTGAAAAGTAAGGATTTGTGGGGACCTCGCAGCTGTGAGCCCATACACACGTGACCTTTAGTCAGAATTCTATAGTTGTGCCACCCGCGCGCGCGCATGCTTGCCGGCTTGCACTGGCTTACAAAGCCCCCTATAAAGTGCTTCTATTAGCGCTATAATTATAGCACTAATAGTGAGGAATCCCCTATAAATAACCCTGTTATTTTCAACAATATTAAGTAAAAGTATAAGGTAAAGAGATTACTTTTTTTAAAGATAAAAGAAAATAAAAAGAATATTTAAAAATTAGTTTAATAAAAGCTACTTAAAGAGTATTTAAATCTTATAAAGGTATTGAGTAAGGTATAAGTAAAGAAGCTTTTATTATACTAGCTAGGGTTTAATTATAAGATTAAAATTTAAAAAGGGTATAGCCTTAATAAGCTATTATTTATACTACTATAAGGATATTCCCTAAAGAAGCTAAAGGCTATTTAGAATTATTTTTAAAAGAATTTATATTAAAACTTTATTACCTTAGGGTAAAGAGGATTTACTATACCTATTTTATTTATAAGAAAGGTAAATAATACTCTTTAGTTTTATATAAACTATTAATAACTAAATACTATTTTAAAATAAAATAAATACTTATTATTATTAATTAAAGAGACCCTAAGTATACTAAAGAGGGCCTAGATTTATATAAAACTTAATATATAGAATACTTTTAATAAGATTAGAATAAATTTAAACTTAGAAAAACTTATAACTTTTTAAATAAAATATAGTTTATTTTACTATAAAGTATTACCTTTTAACTTAATAAAAGAGCTTACTACTTATTAAAGATATATAAATACTATATTAAGAGATTTACTAGATATTATATATATAGTATATATAAATAATATCCTAATTTTCTCTATAAACTTAAAGTAATATACTAAAGATATAAAGAAAGTGCTAAAGTAGCTTAAAAAAGTAGGGCTATAGGTAAATATTAAGAAATATAAGTTTAGCGTTACTTAAATATAATTTCTAGGGTTTATTATCTCTATTAATAGGGTAGCTATAGACTTAAAGAAAACCTAAACTATTAAAGACTAGAACTAGTCTAAAAAGATAAAGAAAGTATAGTTTTTTTTAAGGTTTTATAGGTTTTACTAAAAGTTTATTAAAGAATATAGCTATATAGCCTAGCCCCTTAATAATCTTATCTATAAGAATATAAAATAAAAGTAGATAAAAATATATAAAAAAGTATTTTAAAAAATAAAAAAGGCTATAGTCTTTATACCTATACTTAAATACTATAACCTATATAATAAGACTTAATTTAAAATAAATACCTTAAATAAAGTAATCTTAGAAGTACTATTTTAAAAAAAAAGAATAAAATAATACTTAGTAGCTTACTTTTTAAAGATTATATTACTAATTAAATTAAATTAAATTATAGAATATTAAATAAGAAACTCTTTATAATTATATAATACTTTAAGGAATAAAAGCTAAAGCTTACTAAACTTTTAGTATAAGAAGCTTATTAAGGTATTAACTAATTATTATAGGTTAGAATACTTTATAATAAAAAAGTAGCTAAATGCTAAATAGGCTTAATAAAGTAAAATACTATTAGAATTCTATTTTATTATTAAATTCTACTTAAGAAAAAAGAATATAGCTATTAATATATTATTTTAAAAAATAAAAAACTTAGCTATATAAAAAAAAAAAAGGTATAAAGGGAAAGAATCTTACTTAACTCTTAAATATTTTAATTATTATTAAAAGTATTAAATTTATAAGCTAAAGAAGAATTTAATTACTAACTTAAGGGTACTTTTTTAATAAAAGAAATTATAAAAAAAATATAAAGTATTAGAGCTTTATAGAAAATTACTAAAACAAATTAGAAATAAATAAATAGCTTGAGAAGTAAGGAGTCCTTATATATTAGGGATAGCTAATAATACTAAATATAGTAAACCTATAAACCTAAATTATTATAAAGGCCTATTTATAGAAACCTATAGTATACTTAGGGAGGAATAAGATACTATATATTTTAAGAGAAAGATACTAGTAGCCTTAAATATAAGGAGATATAGCTTAATATATTATAAACTATTATATATACTACTAAGCTTAAGTGCTATAAAACTAAGCCTTAAAACTACTATAGTCCTTATTAGTTTCTAACTAACTAAAATAATATTTAACTATAGACTTTATAATACTATTAAAGAATAAGTATAGTTTTAACTTTATCTTTATAGTAATAAACTAACTATTTAAAAGATTATATAGTATTCTATACTATAAAACTACTAAAGTAAAGGTAATAGTATAGCTATTCTTTAATAATGTTTAGTAATATATAGGTATCTTTAAAATAATTATATTAAACTAAGGAATATAGTTTATATTAAAGTTTTAAAATAAACTTTATAAAATTCTAGGAATTAAAATATAGCTTTTTACTATTTAGTACCTAAAAATAAATAAATAAACTAAAATTATAAACTAATACTTTACTTAGTAACTATAATTAATAGTAAACTATATATAGAATAATTAGTTAGAATTCCTTTTATTTATAAATATAGCTTAAGTAAGCTTACTTTAAAACTTTATAAGGCTATTATTATTTATAGTAAAAATAAACTATAAGCTTAAAATAAGCTTTAACTAAAAGGTATAAATAATAAAATTTAACTTCTCCTTAAGCTATATAATAAAGAAAAGGGTATAGGCCTATATAAAATAAATATAAAAAGCTATTAATATAGTAAAAGGTAATATAAAAAAGGTATAGAAAAGGTAGAGTATATTTATTAATAAAAAGTATTAGGAAATTAATTTTAATATAAAAAACTAAGTATATATAAACTATAAAGGGTAAATATTTAATTAACTTAGTAAAAAACTTAATAATTTATAGGCTAAATTATATAAAATCCTAAGTTAATAAGGTATAATATTTAAGCTACACTTATTAATAATAATTAAGGTATACTAATAATTTTATATATTAAAGCTATAAAAAGCTATAAGAAACCCCTTATTAGAATAATATAATAAATAACTACTAATTAATCTAATAAATATAGAAATTAAATAATAGCTAAAAGCTATTATAGCCTTAAGAATATAGTATAGTATCTTATAATACTAAGTAGAATAAAAAGGGGCTAATAAAAACCTAAAGTAATATAATACTAAGAAACTCTATTACTAGCTATTAAAGCTATAGAATTTTTATAAAAAAAACCCTAATATAGCTAAGTTACTATATAATTTATAAAAATAGTTAAAATACTACTAAATATAAAAGAAACTACTATTAAGGTTATTTAAAGATAATACCTTAGTATAGCTAAGGGTTATAAAATATATAAAGTATATAAAGAAGGATATTCTTTAGGTTAAAAAGAAAAGAATATAGAAAACCCTTATAAAGGTAAAGGGTAGCCCTAGTAACCTAGCTAAGGTAAAGAAGTAAAAGTAAGTAGCTGCCTTAAAGGCTTTATAGAAGGATATATAAAATAAGGAAAAGGAGGTAAAGAATAAATATAAGTAGTAAATAAAGCCCTAAGGGAGCTTAAATATAAAGACACTAAAGGGAGCATAGCCTAGTATCTTTTATAAGTGTATAATTATAACTAAGCAATAAGCTTATAGCATAGTTTATTAACAAGCTATTAAATAAGATGCAAGACAGAGACTATAAGGGATTTCTCCAGTATAAGGGCATACTAACGTTAGGAAGGGGGGGTAATATTACAGGCCATAGGCCTAGGACATAGGGACTGCAGAATAACAATCGCCTAACCCTATATAGGGCAGACCTATTACAGACTAGAATAAGGAAAATCTATAATAATATTTAGAGTGCATAACACTACTATAACAATCTTTACTATAGAATCTATAATAACTTATATAAAGCACTACTTATACTAACTATAGGACTAATAAAGTTTTTTATAATAAATATAGTAGCTAATAAAGAAAACCTAAATAAATAAAATAGGGAAGCATAAAGTATAAAAGGAGGAATAGGACTTTAGGAAGTTTATTCTTATTCTCTAGCTTTCTTATTCTTTTCTAGTCCTTATAAATAGAAGTAGAGTTCCAACCTACATATTGTCTATTTCCGTGCCGTGACGGCCAGGATGTTCTGGCATCCTGTTGATGAACCACCCGCCCGCCGTAGACGGCAAGACACGACTTGTTCAGGACTTGCAGCGACTTGCACTTTATCGTGCTGATCACGGGCACGGGGGCCGTGCGCGCGCAGAATGACATGCACGCCTGCTGTCCTAGTATGTGCCGCATTCTATGGTGACGTCGCTGGAACATGTCCAACAATAGTGTCATGACGGCATGTCGTGCGGGATTTGCCGCGCACGTGCCGAGAGGATTGACGTCATGGCGTTTCGGGCCAGGAGTGCTCGTTATTTCATCATCCAGGGTGTCTTGTCATTCCGTCGCTGGATGCCCAGAGAGATGAAAGTGAGGGGGATGTTGTTATGTTGTTCTGGGGGAGCTGGGGTGGTTAGATATGCGGGCGTGATGCGGTACGTGGGGCAAGAGTCTGCATTATGAATAAAAGAAGAAGGAAGAAAGAAATAAGAGAAAGAAAAAGAAAATCAATAGAACTTGGGCATGTATTTTGAACCAAAAATCATCATGGAGGATGCTACAAAGACTTGTCGGCTCGGCGTCCTGGGTTCCTGGGTTCGGTCCCGCCACGAACGAGACCGGACTGGTCTGTCGGGTGTTTGGTAAAATGCCATCACAAGTGGCAGCCGTCGAGGCCATTTTCGCGCTCAAGTCGAGCCTCCATCGTGCACTGATGAACAGAGTAATTTGTGGAAAATCGGCTCCTTTTTTTTTTCTTGTGTACCAAAGGCCGTGGCCGTGGTCATGGCCATTGTCGGTTCTCCCGCGTCTGACATCTACCCCGGGCGACTGGCGACGACAAACACCGCCGTGTTCTGCCGGGCTGCTTGCTTTCAAGGACAGTCGTTTCGGTCGCAGCGTCTGGCGTTGTACAGAAAGAGCATGCATGAAACGCACAATGCGGAAGACGGGGTGGCTACTGAGATGGATGAACGTGTACAATTGGCTGTGATGCGCGGAATGGGAGTCCTTGCAGAGCTCTTTCTTGCCATGATGACGACAAGCATATCAGACATCGTGGCTCATCTCGCCCCTGACGGCATCTCACTCCTGGCGGATGAAACTCATTCATTCGTACTATCGACAAGACTTAAAACACACAACTACATCTCTTGTTTCCATGGGGAGTTTCATTCTTTGAAAATTCGAATTCTCTCGCCTCTGGCCCCTGGCCGCGGGATCAGAGCTGGCCGCTTGCCTCTCTGATCCAGCAGACGCAGCGTCTCCAACCAACGGTGCACGCCCCGTGAGGAATACCTGCCCATTCATATCTTGCCGTCTTCTCTAGAGGTTGGTAAGGACGTCGTCCGTTGCAAGATTCGTGTTTCCCTCGCGCGGCGGAAAAAAACAGCCTTTTCGCGGTCGTCGTGTCTATTGTGTCTTGAAGAGGAGGATCGCACAGTGGCCGAGGTAAAAGTAGATGAAATGCTTGGTTTCTGCAGACAGACCTTTTAGTATTAGGAACACAGATATCCTGGGCGTGGTATCGTCACCACCGCCACCACACCACCAGAGAACAGCGCTGCCACGAACCGTGAGTCACAAAACTGCCAAAGTTGCGGCCAACGATGCAGTGCCAAGTCGGTCCCTTTCGGTCGTCAAACTATATCGGTGTCAGTCGTCGGCGTCGTGCGCGTCCACCCGCGCTGGGCAGGTCTAATCGAGTTTCGAGGGTGTTGATCTGAAAAATAGGGAAGGAAAAAAAAAACGCGCTGGGATAGATGAAAAATACTACGAACCGTGCGCTTGATGTGTTGAGCAATGTCCTACTAGCAATTAGCACAGCACAAACACAAGGCCAGATCAGGGAGACAGCTTCATCAAGTTCTGTCGTTGTGCAGTGTCCACAGTCTACATACCTTCTCAATGGTGAATTTGGACATGGCTTCCTGAGCTGCCTCGGAGTGTCAGAGCTTTCCATGGATGGCCCAGATTCAGAAAAAAAAACACCACACAGTTTCAGCGCGCTTCACGTACCAATTTCGATGGATTCGTGCTGCATTTCCTCACTCTGTCGGTTTCCCCGTCAGCGCCTTTGCCGTGTCGACTGGCTTTTTTTTTTTATCCACAACTCCTCACCATGTCAGCAGACTTGATCTGGGCTGGAAATTCGTTAGCGCGTTGCATGCTGGCAGTTGAAGACGGCAGTCGTTGTTTCTGTTGTCTTCTTTTTCTTTTTCTTTTTCTTTTTCTTTGCCCTTTCTTTTGCCCTTTCTTCTTTCGTTTATTTTCTTCTCCTTTTCTCTTTTGTTTTCGCACCTTCGAGCTTCTCCCGGGAAACAGGAGTCTCTGCCTGCTTGTCCGCCATGTTTTCACAATTTCGCCCGTGTAACAAGACAAGTCGGGGTTCGTTTCACTCGGTCCGGTCGTACGATCTGGGTGGAGAATCTGCCTGCGCAGTATGCAGAAGCTCCCAGATGCCAATCAGCGTCGTTGGTGACGGCGAATTAGGGCTAGATGTGTCAAGGTCAAGCGTGTCGCGTGTGTCGTGCCGTGCGGTGTCGTGTCGTGTCGTGTTTTGTCGACGACGGAAGCGATGAAGTTCTGCACGGTGTGGAGTTGAGCGCCCCTTTCCGACAAGCTCGGTGTAGCGTGGACGAGGGTCGTCAGGTACGTACCTAGGTACCCAAATGGGCACGGAGTCGCTCCTGCCTGCGTCAATGTCCAGTCTGATACATGTCACATGTGTGCGAAATCAGGTCTGACTCCAAAAGGCTTTCGTTGTAGTTTGTTTATCCATCATACCGACTAGGTGCCTAGGTAAGTAGGTAGGAACTGACCTTCCTTTTCCGACCTCGTCGTCATCAAAAGACCTCAGTCTTTTCGGAGTCGCCCGTCGCCTTTGCACCGTCGCCTTTGCAACGGTTTGAAATTTTGCTATATAAGCTCACTGCCAGTCCTATCTGGAAAAGTACCCACGAACCCTAACCCGCCGCTGTCGCGATAAACAACCCGTCAGTCGAAGATATTCATACATAAAAACCCATTTCCGACGCGCAACCTTTGTCTGAGATTGTCTCCTATACAGAACCCGCTCAACAGCCCAGGAAAAAAAAAAAGAAGAAAAATAAAAAGAAAGCCGCTTATTCAGTCAGCCACTCCAACACTCCAATATCCTCTTTAGCCCCCATCCAAGTAGTTGGCTTGGTACGAGGCACCGTCCTCCGAGCCGACAGCTTTCTGGGCCTCCATCGGAGCGAGGGACGCAGCAAACGGCGACGGCCAACCCTCTGGGCAGCTCCACGGGGTTGACTCCTCGTTGCTGATGGCGTTGGTGGACATGACGCTATTGTCATTTGCGCAGCTGGCCAGGTCTGTCTGCCATGCGTCGTGTACAAATGGAGCGTTGTATTGGAGGAACGGGAAGAATGGCTCATCGGGCAATGGGCCCAGTGGCTCGTTTTTGTGTTCCTCTGCGCGTGCCGGTGCCGGTGCCGGTGCTTGTGCTTGTGCTTGTGCTTGTAATCCAAGGCGACCGTCGTGGTGGTCAAGTCCGTGTCCAGGTTTCGCAATGCTATTGTCGCTCGTTTGAATGACGTGGTGTGTGCTATTGCTGTTCTCGCGACTTGATGGCCCTGGTCGTTGAAAAGTATTGTCCTGCGCCGTCAACTGGAGGAGTGCCTGTTGATTGTCATTGCCCGCGTGGACGGTCGCTGCGAGTTGTTGGCATATCGTATCAGCAACGTTGGCCGAGTCTGCGTCTGGGACACGCATTCGATGGATGTGCGCTGCATGGTGATTGTGGTCACGGTGCTCGTAGCTGTCGATGAGCATATCCGACTCCGATGCGGGCAAAGCGTCGTTCCAGGCTGGAAACTGCGATCCGAGAGGCAGGCTGTGTTGGTCCATCCAAAGTATCTGCGCATCTTGCGAGAGAAACAGACCACGATTGCCCTCATGCTGCTGCTGCTGCTCCTGCTCCTGCTGTACACTCGCCTTCGCATCGCTCAGGCAATCCATGCCATCCATGCCATCCTCCTCCTCGCCATCCTCCCAAGCCAACAAGTACGGTTCCACATTCGTCGGCCCATCCAAGAAAGACAAACCCTCTTCTTCACCGAGTCCAGCCAACTCCTCCTCCCAAGCAGCAGTCACTCCATGTGCAGGAAACTCCTCCGAGACCGGCAAGCCAGGGTAATGATGAAACCCATCAATGTGCATATCAGTATCCAAACTGAACACAACAAAACAGACAAGAAGAAGCAAAAACAGCAAAAAAAGAAAAAAAAAGAAAAAAGAAAGAAAAAAAAAGGAAAAAAAGGAAAAAAAGGCCCCAGGAAAGTTAGTCTCTGTGTTCTCCACGTCGTCGTGGGGAGGGACCAACAGACCTTCCAGTCAGATCGTCGACATCATCGTCCTCACCATCATGCGTACGCTTCTGTCCCGCAACGACCGCACCTTTGAGATCCGTGTCGCTCCTACGGAGAGGGCCAGGACAATTTTTGGGCGGGCGCGGCGGCGGTGATGACGCCGCGGCCGCAGCACCAGCACCACCAACAGACAAAGAATGAGCATGCGGCGTGGACGGCGCCGTGCGTGGAAAGCTCGAAACCCGGAGACTGGGCTGCGGCACATGAGCATCTTGCCTCTCGAACTGGGCGAAATCAATGTCGAGGACGCCATCGCTTTCAGGCCACTCGCTGCTGCTGCTGATGCCAAAGTTTTGCGTGTTGGCCATGGGGGTGCTGGATGGGGGAGGGGTTGGTTAGTGATGCAGAGTTTTTGGGGTTGATCATGGATGGAAGCACACTTTTTTTTTCCCGTGTCGTCGTACGTGGTGTCGTCGTATGTGGTGTCTCTTCTCTTTGCATATATCTTGGAGAGGGGACAGTCTTACCCAAAGCGAGGATCCCTCCCGTACTTGTTCTTGATATACCGCACCTGGTTCTCCGTCAACCCACGGCCGAAGCGGCTCTCAAACATGGCGATGATCCATCGAAGAGACAAGCCGCGCAGAATGGCCTTCAAGACGAAGAGAATCTCGACGTCCTTGTACTGCTGAGCGCCAGCCATGGCCGAACCGATATTGTCTTTTTGTCGTCTTTCTTTTTCTTTCTTTGCTTTTTCTTAATCTTCTTGTCCTTCTTCTTAAAACTGTCAACTTCTTGTTATGCTCCTCTCTCTCTCTCTCT
>AFRA01001364.1:0-10782 GCA_000223055.1 Claviceps fusiformis PRL 1980
CTCTTTAAGCAAGTCTGCCATTAGAAATTGCAAATTTAGTGCCCCTATAGGGTTCCCTAAAGCCCTAGAAGTTCTTATAGAAAATCTTTGCCTTTCTGCCTAGTGGGGAAAGGTGGATTTTAGTGCCTGTAGATACTAATTTACTTAATCTATAGGCTCTATAAAAACACTTGCTAAATTTAGCCTAGCTAGTAGGTTATTAAATAAAGCATTAAAGGACTCTAAGGAACCCTCAAAGCCTTGAAAATTTAGGCTATGAAATTGATGGTATAGGGTACCCCGTTGTATTTTAGCACTCTGAGAATACTGGCGGATTAAAACACTATATGCCTCTGAGGGGTCTTTTTGCTAAATTATAGCATTTTAGGGGCCTTCAGTGTAGCTATCTCTTAAAAGCATAAGAATTATAGCTTAGTTAGGATCGCTAAGGTTCTTAGCAATACTAGGATTTTCTAAGAAATTAAGCATTCCTAGTGCCCTAAATTGGATATTTAGGGCCTGCTTCCACTGGTTAAAATTTTCTGGCCCCTTTAGCCTAGCCCCCTCTAGAAAGCTATAAACTCTTTTATTAAATTCTTTAATAATAGAATTATTAAAAGAATTTAGAATATCAGAATTTTTAGGGCTTTCCTAAGTTTTTTTTTATACTGGCTTAGCTATAGGTTCTGAAGCTATAGCTGGGGCAGAGGTAACAGCAGCTGCTAAAATTTCTAATTTTTCTAAAATATTAGAAATATTATTATTTTGCTGCAAAATCTGTTGATTTACATGCTCTGCCCATGACTGCTCTGGGGTAGGGACCCCTCAGTCATTATGACCTAGATCCCTAGCATCCATTGTAGAAAAAAAAAATCTCACACACACTGCCTTAAAAGGTATAAGCTTATAAGGTCTTTTCTTATAGAAAATAGGAATTTTTCTATAATTTCCTTTTATTTTTAATAGAAGGGAAAAGCTTCTATATCTTTCTGTCTTATAGAAGGAAAGACTTCTATATTTTCTATTTTTATTTTTAGAAAATATTCCCCCTTTTTTTTATTTTTATAGAAGTAGGAAATCTTCTATATGCTCTTTTATAGAAGGTAGTTTTCTTAAAATTATAGTAAATTTACTATATCTCCCCCCTTTTTTTTTTATAAAAGTAGGAATCTTCTATATCTTCCTTTTTATAAAAGTAAAGTCTTTTATGATTTTTATTTTATTTATAAGAAATTCTTATAGGGTAAAATATCCCTCTTTTTTGCTAATTCTAGATTTTTATAGAAGTAGGAATTCTTCTATACTATATTCTTTCCTATTTTATAGAAGGGAAAACTTCTTTTTAGCGAATTTATTCTTTTTATAGAAGGAATAAGTAGCTTCTACACTCTCTATAAATATAGTAATATTTTCCTTTATTATAGAAAAATTTCGTAAATTTTCTAGATACTAAAAGTTCTCTTCTAGGCTTATAACTTATTAGAAATAATAGAGGTAGGTGCTATAGAGCATAGCTTACTAAGGTAGTGGGCTTAGTAAGCGTGCATGTATAGATCCACTGCTCTGCAGAGCAGAGCACTACAGCAAGCTGCAGTCCACTATATCTCACGTAAAATAGAAGCTTTTACGTTGCTTTTAGCACTATTTAATTTGCTAAAGAATTTGCAATAATAATATCCAATAAAAATTATATTTAATATCTAACTTTATAGGTGTGCGCGGCTAGCAAGAGTGATTTTAACGGTCTGTACAGTCGGCGGCTATGAGGGGGTTTTTTACTTCCTTCCCTCATATACCCACCGACCTTATTAGTGGATCCTAGTCACTAGCTAGGCTTTATGAGCCACTTTCTATTTTCTATAAAATTCATTTATATAGGAAAACAAAAAAATAGACTCACGGCCATATAAATTAGCTGCCGACGTGCTTGCAATTGGTTAACTTAGTGAAAATCAATGCGCAACACTAAAAAACTAATTTTTAGATATATATATAGAAAGAAAGCCCGGAATTCAGCGATAAAGAATCTAGTCCTAAGACTTTTTATAAATTCCTCCTTGTTAAGAAAAACAGTAAAAAACACACATTATAGGGTAGCCACCTTCCCTAACTAAGCAGCCGTTAGCTGGCTTAGTCATATCCTTCGATCCGGATCCCACCTCTCTTTTTTCAACAGGTTATGAGCCCGGTGGCGCAGTGGTCTGGCTGCACTGCACGCACCTTGCGTAAAAGCCACCATAGTGGAGCACTGCTCTGCGAGGCCGTAGGTTCAATTCCCGGCCGTAACTAGAAAAAAAAATAATTTTTTTGAGAGTATTAGAATATTAGTATAAGCTTACTTACTCCGTAGTGGCCCTAGCGTATTACAAGTCTAGGGGGAGTGTTAAAAAAGTATATAAGCCTTTGTAATTCTAGTTCTAGGGATCCGGATCCCACCTCTCTTTTTTCAACAATATCGAATAAATTATATCTAATATCTGACTTTATAGGTGTGCGCGGCTGGCAAGAGTGATTCTGACGGTCTGTACGGTCGGCGGCTGTGAGGGGGTTTTTCACTTCCTTCCCTTATATACCCACCGACCTTATTAGTGGATCCTAGTCGCTAGCTGGGCTTTGTAAGCTACTTTCTATTTTCTATAAAATTTATTTTTATAGGAAAACAAAAAAATAGACTTATAGCTATATAAATTAGCTGCTGACGTACTTACAATTAGTTGACTTAGTGAAAATCAACGCATAACACTAAAAAACTAATTTTTAGATATTTATATAGAAAGAAAGCCTGGAATTTAGTAATAAAGAATCTAGTTGTAAGACTTTTTATAAATTCCTCCTTATTAAGAAAAACAGTAAAAACACACATTATAGGGTAGCTACCTTCCCTAACTAAGCAGCCGTTAGCTAGCTTAGTTACATCCTTTAATTTGTTCCTTTATATCTTTACTAGTTGCCTTATAAATCTAACCTAAAGACTAGGCCTACCTTGTAGCTATTAGTCCAACCGCGTAACTATTAGAATAGGCAGAAAAGGTTAAAAAGTAAGGATTTATAGGGACCTCGCAGCTGCGAGCCCACGCACACGTGACCTTTAGTCGGAATTCTGTGGTTATGCCACCCGTGCGCGCGCATGCTTGCCGGCTTGCACTGGCTTACAAAGCCCCCTATAAAGTACTTCTATTAGCGCTATAATTATAGCACTAATAGTGAGGAATCCCCTATAAATAACCCTGTTATTTTTAACACCCCCTCTGAAGAAGTATTAGGGATAGTTATTATAAGGGCGCTAAGGGCGAAAGCAAAAGAAAAAGTTATATTAAATCTAGGAAAATTCTAAAACAAAAAAGGATTATAGAATTATAGAGCCTAAAATTAGGGCTCTAGGGTAAGTGACTTTTTACTATAGTAAAGCATAGTATTTTATAAAGGTATTGCTGTTAAAAGTAGGGACCTTATTCTTTCTTTATTTGTATAGTTGTTTTTAATTTTCTGGGTGTTTTTGTTGTTTTTATGCCTTTAGCTAGGCGTTGTTTCTGTGGCCTTTAGCGATAAACTATAGGGGTTTTAGACCTATAAGCTCTAAGAAAATAAGGTGTATAGGGCCTATAAGGGGCTTTATAAGCCTATTAGCAGGCATTTTCTTAGTATCTAGGTAAGTGATTTTAGCAAGCCCTTCTAAGACTAGTTGTTAGTTATAGTGAAATTTTAGGAGGGTATGCTTAGTATAGCTATAAAGAGTAGGGTTATAAGCAGTTTTTATAGCTCCCTAGTTATTATAGAAAATTTATATAGGGGGTTTTATAGGTATTTTTAGCTCTATAAAAATCCCTTTAAGCCACTAAAGCTCCTAGAAAGTCTTATAAATAGCGTTAGACTCTGCTTCTATTGTTAATAAGGCTATAGTGCTAGCCTTCTTTGATTTCTAGCTAATTAGGCCCCCTACTAGCTTATAAAAATAAGTATAAGTAGATTTAGAAGAGCTTTTATCTCTAGTAAAATCGCTATTACAAAATCTAACTAAGCTAGAGCTAGGGCTAGCCTTAGGGGTTTTTATGTTATTTATCGGGGTAGGGCCCTTATAAATAATAGCTAAATCTTTTGTACCTAAAAGGTATCTTAGTAGGTTTTTAGCAGTATATAAATGCTCTAAATGCAGGCTAGCTAGGGCTGTTAAAAGCCACTGCAGCGCAAAAGCAACATTAGGTCTTATTAATAGCATAAGATATATAATAGTACTAATAATGCTCTAATATTCCTTTATATCCTCTTTAGATATAAAGGGCTTAATAAGCTATTGTTTTAAGACCCCTAGCTACAGCGGAATTCTAATAGATTTGCAATTTTCTAGCTTAAAACATGCTAGGGCCTCTAAAATATACTGCTTTTAGTGTATCTTTAGGACCCTATTTTTTCAGTTACGCTAAATTTAAACCCCTAAGAAAAATTCTGCAGGGCCCCCATCTTCTATAGGGTAAGCCTTATAAAGGGCTTCCTTAAGCTCCTTAATATATTGCAAATCCGCCCCTATTAAAAGGCAATTATCAACATAAGTTATAATAAAGGTATGCATTTTTAAATTATAGAATATAGTAGGGTTAGAGGTAAGAGGGCTAAAACCTAGGTTTTTAAGAACTAAGGTTAGGGTCTATTACCACTCTCTAGAGCTTTACTTTAAGCTATATAAGGATTTTCTTAGTATAATAACTAAGTCCTTAGCAGCTTTATAGCTAAATTTTTTAGCTAGCTTAGCTAGTTATAGATTTTGTTTAAGAAATTTAATAAATCCCTTAGGAATTTGCATATAAATAGTCTCTTTTAGGTAGCTATTAAGAAAAGCCCCTATAAAATCCACTTGCTCTATTTCCTAGTCTTCCTAGGCTGCTATAGCTAATAGTATTCGCTAGCTAGGGGGAATACTAATAGTAGCAAAGGTATTAGTATAATCTAAGCCTTCTATTTGCATAAAACCTTTAGTAATAAGTCAGGCCTTATATTTTAAAGGATTATTTTCTTTATCCTTTTTAAGCTTTAAAACAAGCCTATTTCTTAGCACTCTCTAGCCCTTAGGGATATTTTCTTTTCCTATAAATTCAAAAGTGCCTGCCTTTAAAAGTTGCTTAAATTCGCTAAAAATAGCTTATAGCTACTGTTTTTTCTATAAGCTAGCTAAAGCTTGCTTCTAAGACTTAGGCTTAGAGCTATTATTAGGCCTATTTTCTTTAGCCTTTAGCTATGCCTTATAGTAGGTTTCCTTAAAAAGGGCTGCTAAGTTAATATCCATTTTATCTAGATTATCTAGTTGATTTTTATCCAACTCTAGGTCCCTAGGACTCTAAATTAATTCAGGCTTTTTATTAACTATTTAATTAAAAGATACTATAGGGTAATCCCTAATAAGAATACCACTATTTTAGTTATTTTCCCCCTCCAAGGAATTATCCTATAGAAGGTTCTAAAGGGCACTTAGATCCCCCTCTAAAGAGATATCCCCTATAGAAGACCTAGGGGGGCCTAAATTTATAGGGCCTATAGGTTCTATAATTCTTATAAAGCTAGTTTTAATAACTAGTCTTTTAAAAGAAATATAAACTAAGTAGGTTTTAAAGCCTAAATTAGCTAACAACCTTCTAGGGATAGTCCTAGGGGCTAGTTTTTAAGCTTTAGGTCTTTTTTCTATAGGAATTAAAACCTTATAATAAGAGCTAATAGCCCTAATACTCTTATAATTAGCAGGGCTAATCTCTAAGGTAATTAGGGCATTTTCTTTAAAATCTACGGCTAATAATTGTGCTAGGCTAGCTAGTTTCGTAGAATTTACTATTATATTTATAAGATTTATAATAGCAAAAGTAACAAAATTCCATAAATATAAGGGTAGACTAGACTAGTGTAGGGTAGCCCGCAGCCTATCCATTATAACACAGATAGCCCTCTTAGCTAGCCCATTTTGCTTATAGATATAAGGGGAAGAAGTAGTAAATTTTATCCCCTTTTTTACTAGCCACTATTAGCAAGCAGAATTAACCTCTCTACCCTCATTAAAATGTAGATGTTTAGGGTAGGTATTAAAATTAAGCTTTAGGGATCTAAAAAACCCTTTTATAGCTAGGAAAACAGTAGGGCCCTCCTTATTTAGCAAAGAAAATAGCCACTTATATCTAGTTTTTCAGTCTATTAGAATAAGGCATATAGGGTGCTTATTATAAGGCATAGGGCTTATCTTTACTATATCCCCCTTTAGTCTATCTAGAGCCCTAGGGGGGTCTAGAATTAGGGTTTTAGAGGGCCTTCTAACTATTTTTATTTAATTATAGGTTAAGTAGTTAAAATCCTTTTCTTTAACCTTAGAAAAATCCAGGATTTCCTTAGCTAATAAGCTAGTTTTCTTTAGCAATAGTAGACCTAGGTGCCCTAGTCTAATATACTAGATTCCAGCTAATCTTAGCAAATTTTAGTACGAATTTAGCTTAGGGTCTTCTATAAGATCCCCTATAAGCTCTTTTTTAGCTACTATAATACCTTTTTTAATAGCTCCCTGCTAGGCCCCTTAAGAATCACAGGCCTCTTAGGGAGCTATTAGAGGCCTAGGGCCTATCTTAGCAGGATTTTTAGATACTAAATCCGCTAAAGCCTCTTTTATAATTTTTCTAGGGGCCTCTAATAGCCCTATATTAGAAGGAAAGACTTCTATAAATTTAGGTGCCTAGCTAATAAGCTTTAGTAAAGAAGGTGCTACTAAATTAGTGGGTTCTAGGTTAGAACTCTCTAATTCTTTAATTTCTAGAGCTTCCTTAGCCTATATAGGTTCCTTAGAGGGAATTTAGACCTCTATAGGGTAACTAGTAACTATATAACTAAAATAACTATTATAGTGCCTATAAGGGCAGCTAGAAGGAGATTTTAAAAAGGGGGTATTAGTATTCTTAAGCTAGATAAAAAATCCATGCTTTTTAACGTTTAAAATACTAATATAAAACCTATTGGCTAAGAATAGCGAATTCTTATACATATAGCCTCCTGCTAAATAGTGCTTTAGTCCGCTTACTATATTTATATTTAATTTAGGAAAATATAGTGTATTTTATAGGACTAGGGGCCTGTATTTATTAGGATTTTGCTAATATAAAACTGAAAATGTAGCCTTTCTATATCCCTTAGGATAGATAGAACTACTACTAGTGGTTATAGGCCTAGCTTCCCCTTTTTTATAAGGTATGTAACTTATAAAATATTCCTTAGAATTAACTAAGTAAATAGTAGAACCTATATTATAAAAACAGAGTTTTTTATCTCTTTACTATAGAAATTAAAGGCTTTAGAGGATATTTTATCCTCTAGTTTATTAACTTTAGTGCTAGCTTTACTAAGAGTAGTAGATTCTTAAGAATAAATACTAGAATCTTCGCTAGAATCACTGCTAGCATTAGGGCTACTAGGTCTTTTATAGGGCTTTAAAGCCCTTAAAGGAAGGTTAAAATTTCCTAGTATAAAGGATCCCTCTTAACCCTTATTATTATTCTTAGCCTTTTTAGAGGATTTTTTGCCCTAACCTTTCCCCTTTTTTTTAGAATTAGGGTTAGAATTTCCCTTATTTTCTTAGGGGAAATTCTTCTTTTTCTTTTTATTCTTATTAGGATATTTAGAGGTCTTATTTTCTTTAGAGCCTTTATGTATAGATTCTTTAGAAGCAGTAGCTCTATAATTTAGAGCTTTAGATACTAAAGAGCTCTTATCCCTTTACTCTTTAAGTAAATTAGCTATAAAAAATTGCAAATTTAGTGCCCCTATAGGGGCCCCTAGAGCCTTATTAGTTTTTATAGAAAAACGTTACCTTTTAGCCTATTAAGGAAAAGTTAACTTTAGAGCTTGTAAATATTAGTTTACTTAGTCTATAGGCTCTATAAAAACACTTGCTAAATTTAGCCTAGCTAGTAGGTTATTAAATAAAGCATTAAAAGACTCTAGGGACCCCTTATAACCTTAGAAATTTAGGCTATGAAATTAATTATAAAGGGTACTACGCTGTATTTTAGAACTCTAAGAATACTGCTGGATTAAAACACTATATGCCTCTAAGGGGTCTTTTTGCTAAATTATTCTATTTTAGGGGCCTTTAGTGTAGCTATCTCTTAAAAGCATAAGAATTATAGCTTAGTTAGGATTGCTAAGGTTTTTAGTAATACTAGGATTTTCTAAGAAATTAGGCATTTCTAGTGCTCTAAATTAGATATTTAGGGCCTGCTTCTACTAATTGAAATTTTCTAGCCCCTTTAGCCTAGCCCCCTCTAGAAAGCTATAAACCCTCTTATTAAATTCTTTAATAATAAAATTATTAAAAGAGTTTAGAATATTAGAATTTTTAGAGCTTTCCTAAGGTTTTTCTTGTGTTAGCTTAGCTATAGGTTCTGAAGCTATAGCTAGGGTAGAGGTAACGGCAGCTGCTAACATTTCTAATTTTTCTAGAATATTAGAGATATTATTATTTTGTTGTAAAATCTATTGGTTTACATGCTCTGCCTACGACTGCTCTGGGGTAGGGACCCCTTAGCTAATTTAGCTTAAATCTCTTAAATCTATTTTTTTTTTTATTTAATATTTTTAGAAGTAGGAATTTTTCTTTCTGCTCTTTTATAGAAGGTAGTCTTCTAAGTTATAGTAAGGTTACTATATATCTCTTTCTTCCTATAGAAGTAGGAACTCTTCTATATTTTGTTTTTTATTTTATTTATAAGAGGTTCTTATAGGGTAAAATATCCCTTTTTTTGCTAATCCTAAATTTTTATAGAAGTAGGAATTCTTCTATACTATATTCTTTCCTATTTTATAGAAGGGAAAATTTCTTTTTAGCGAATTTATTCTTTTTATAGAAGGAATAAGTAGCTTCTACACTCTCTATAAATATAGTAATATTTTCCTTTATTATAGAAAAATTTAGTAAATTTTCTAAATACTAAAAGTTCTCTTCTAGGCTTATAACCTATTAGAAATAATAGAGGTGGGTGCTATAGAGTATAGCTTACTAAGGTAGTAGGCTTAGTGAGCGTGCATATATAGATCCACTGCTCTGCAGAGCAGAGCACTGCAGCAAGCTATAGTCCACTATATCTTATATAAAATGGAAGCTTTTGCGTTGCTTTTAGCACTATTTAATTCGCTAAAGAATTTACAATAATAATATCCAATAAATTATATCTAATATTTGACTTTATAGGTGTGCGCGGTTAGCAAGAGTGATTCTAATAGTCCATATAGTCAGCAGCTATGAGGGGGTTTTTCACTTCCTTCCCTTATATACCTACTAACCTTATTAGTGGATCCTAGTCGCTAGCTAGGCTTTATAAGCCACTTTCTATTTTCTATAAAATTTATTTATATAGAAAAACAAAAAAATAGACTTATAGCTATATAAATTAGCTGCTAACATGCTTATAATTAGTTAACTTAGTAAAAATTAATGTGTAATACTAAAAAACTAATTTTTAGATATTTATATAAAAAGAAAGCCTAGAATTTAGCAATAAAGAATCTAGTCCTAAGACTTTTTATAAATTCCTCCTTATTAAGAAAAACAGTAAAAATATATATTATAGGGTAGCTACCTTTTCTAACTAAGCAGCTATTAGCTAGCTTAGTTATATCCTTTAATCCATTCCTCTATATCTTTACTAGTTGCCTTATAAATCTAACCTAAAGACTAGGCCCACCTTATAGCTATTAGTCCGACCGCGTAACTATCAGAATAGGCAGAAAAAGTTAAAAAGTAAGGATTTGTAGGGACCTCGCAGCTACAAGCCCACGCACACGTGACCTTTAGTCGGAATTCCGTGGTTGTGCCACCCGCGCGCGCGCATGCTTGCCGGCTTGCACTGGCTTACAAAGCCCCCTATAAAGTGCTTCTATCAGCGCTATAATTATAGCACTAATAGTGAGGAATCCCCTATAAATAACCCTGTTATTTTTAACAATACTTAATAAAAAGCTAAGGAAATATTACTTCTTTAATACTAAGCTACCCTTTAAAAAAAAACTAAAAGTATAATAAACTAACTTAAAAAGCTTAATATATAGTATTCTTAAATATTCTTTAATACTTACTTATAGCTATAGTAGTATTAAGTATTAATATTAAAAGTATTCTTTAATAACTAAAAGACTCTTTTAATATAATCTATATATATTTATAAAGCTACTTTTAATTAAATTACTATTAGCTTTATAAATAAGTAAGAAATTAGTAAAGAATTATTTATTTATAAAAAATATAAAACCCTATAAACTAAGCTAAATAATTATATAAAGATATATTTATAGCTTAAGAACTATAACTTAGTAAAGACTATTAATATTTATTTTAATAATTAACTATTTAATTATAAAAAAGTTTTTTAATTAGTTTCTTTTACTATTAATAAAGCTTAAGTAAAAAGAGTTAACTTAGCTAATTTATTTTTATTCTCCTTTTAAAATAATAAAGAAAATAATAATTATAAAAGCTAAATAAATACCTTAATAAAAAAGCTAAAAGAATTATAAATTATTATACTTTAAAAGTAAATAAAACTATATAATTCTTTTTATTATATAAATAAAAAGCTAAGCTTTTTACATTTTATATTTTATAATATTATATAAGTTAAGGAGTAAAAGAAATATACTAATATTTACTTAAATATTTTTAATGCTAATAAATATTAGTTCAATTACTACTTTTATTATAAAAAAAAAAGCTATTACCTTAATTATTATAACTTCTTAAAATTTAATTAAAAAGTTAGGTTTATATAATATAACTTTTAAGCTTAAATT
>AFRA01001365.1:0-10781 GCA_000223055.1 Claviceps fusiformis PRL 1980
GTGTTCTTTCCTATTTTATAGAAGGGAAAACTTCTTTTTAGTGAATTTATTCTTTTTATAAAAGGAATAAGTAGCTTCTACACTCTCTATAAATATAGTGATATTTTTCTTTATTATAGAAAAATTCAGTGAATTTTCTAGATACTAAAAGTTCTCTTCTAGGCTTATAACCTATTAGAAATAATAGAGGTGGGTGCTATAGAGCACAGCTTACTAAGGTAGTGGACTTAGTGAGCGTGCACGTACAGATCCACTGCTCTGCAGAGCAGAGCACTGTAGCAAGCTGCAGTCCACTATATCTCACGTAAAATGGAAGCTTTTACGTTGCTTTTAGCACTATTTAATTCGCTAAAGAATTTGCAATAATAATATCTAATAAAAATTATATCTAATCTCTAACTTTATAGGTGTGCGCAGCTGGCAAGAGTGATTCTAACGGTCCATACGGTCAGTGGCTATAAGGGGGTTTTTCACTTCCTTCCCTCACATACCCACTAACCTTATCAGTGGATCCTAGTTACTAGCTAGGCTTTGTGGGCCACTTTCTATTTTCTATAAAATTCATTTATATAGGAAAACAAAAAAATAGACTCATAGCTATATAAATTGGCTACCGACGTGCTTGCAATCGGTTGACTTAGTAAAAATTAACGCGCAACACTAAAAAACTAATTTTTAGATATTTATATAGAAAGAAAGCCTAGAATTTAGCGATAAAGAATCTAGTCCTAAGACTTTTTATAAATTCCTCCTTATTGAGAAAAACAGTAAAAACACACATTATAGGGTAGCCACCTTCCCTAACTAAGCAGCTGTTAGCTAGCTTAGTTACATCCTTTAATCCGTTCCTCCGTATCTTTGCTAGTTGCCTTATAAATCCAACCTAAAGACTAGGCCCACCTTATAGCTGTCAGTCTAACTGCATAGCTATTAGAATGGGCAAAAAAGGTTGAAAAGTAAGGATTTATAGGGACCCTGCAGCTGCGAGCCCACACACGTGACCTTTGGTCGGAATTCCGTGGTTGTGCCGCCCGCGCGCGCGCACGCTTGCCGGCTTGCACTGGCTTACAAAGCCCCCTATAAAGTGCTTCTATCAGCGCTATAATTATAGCACTAATAGTGAGGAATCCCCTATAAATAACCCTGTTATTTTTAACAATTACATATTAAAATAAGGTCTTTAGAAACTAATTAATTAGATTCCTTATAAATAAAGATAGCTTAGTTTTTATTAATTTTAATTATAAGCTATTTTTAAAATTAAAGAACCTTTTTCTTAATAGCTATTATATTTACTTTCTTTTAGTTAAGAATATAGATTTTAGCTTTAAAAAGGTTTTATACTATAGTTATATTATTTTAGTTAATAAAGCACTAAGTTAGAAATTCTACTTTAAAAAATAGTAAAGGTTTTCAGCTATAAATAAAATAAAGGTTAAATTAATTATATAAAAACTTAATAATAATATAGTTAGTAAGGAGAGCTTATTTAAAATACTTTAGCTATTTCTTATTTAAACTACTTAATTTAATAAATATAAAAGTTAAGAATTAATACCTTACCTTTATAAGGCTATTTACCTTAAGGTTATAGCTAAAGGTTTATATACTTTATATATTAAGTTATATTAAAGTATTACTAAGCTTCTCTTTTATTTCTAGCCTTTTATAATAAATAATAAATAGTATTAAGCTAAATTTATTAATTAACTTATTTAAAAAGTAGTAAATAGCTTTTATTATAATAATATAAACTAACTAAGCCTTAACCTATTTAATAAGGTTATACTAAGCTTTTAAAAAGTATTTATATTTATAATTAAATAATAAGTATTAAGTATTAATATATATTTTACTTATAAGGTTACTTAAAGTAATAAGTCTTACTAGCTTATATTAATACTAAGGTATAAACTTTTAGTAAACTTTATAATAATATAGTATTTCTTATATAGTATTTTATATCTTTCTTTAGTAGTATTATTATTATATTATTTAATAAACTATTTTTATTTCTTTATAAGCTATTAAAAAGTAAATATTTTTAATAATAAACCTTTACTTATTTAAGTTATTAATAATAAGTATTAAGCCCTTTAAAATATCTATGGTTTTTTATAAATCTTAGTATTATTAATAAAAAACTAAAATACTTTTTTTTTTAATATTTAAAACTTCTTTACTAAATAATTAAATAATTTATTTAAAGTTATAAAATAAGAAATAATTGATTATAATTTAAAGTTATAATAAATAATATTTATTTTTTTTAAAAAAGTAATATAAAGCTATAAATTAATAAATTACTTAATATTTTCTTTTATAACCTTATTAAGGTTATTAAAGAGTTTAGGTTTTTTTAAAATAATTTATTAATAGCTAAATATTACTTTTTAGAAATATATTAAACTTTAAAATTAAATAATAAAATATAACTAAATTAATAAGTAATAATAATACTAAGGATATTGTTAATAGTACTTTAAAGCTAATACTTTAAAACTATTAAATTAGTTTTTAAAATAAAAAGTATATTAAAAAAGTAAATTTAAAGCTAATAAAAAGTATAAAGTAAAGCTTAATACTTTTATTTAGTTATATTATATTTAACTTTAGTATTATTTTATATACTACTTTTAAACTATATAGAATATTACTTATTATTAAACTTTTATAATAATATAGTACCCTAACTAATAGTATTAGTATTTATTATAAATATAATATTTTTATAACCCTTTAATAAATTAATTAATTATAAAGTTAGAGTAATGTTATGGACTAGCCTAGATGGCGACTGCAATCTAGTGTTGATAAAGTTATTATTATCTATAAGGGGGAAGGAAAGGTTACTATCCCCCTCTACTATGTGTCTAGCTTATATATAATGTGTGCCTATAGGGTTTACCCTCTAGGTAAGGTGGGTTACCTTATATACTCCTTATATGCTTCTTTTCTATTTTACTAAGGATTTAAGCCTCTAGCTTAAATCTATTATATAGCCCCCTACTACACTATTCCCTAGCTATAAGATAGTTAGCAAATAATTAGGTTATAATAACACTATTAGGTTATAAGTAACGCACCTTACTAAGTAGAACTATATATCTTAGCTAGTTCTAATCTAGCGCCTAGTGTTAATAAAATAAAACCTAAAATAAAAACCTAAATAAAAAATTCTAAATTATTAAGCTAATTATATCTTAGATATTAACTATAAATCTCTTAGTTAGCTCCCTTAAGCTTATTAGTATTATTTTACTATTATCTTTACTACTAATATTCTATATTTATTAAGCCTCTTATTTAAATATTAATTAATGCCTATCTATTCTTTATTATTATTTAATATCTTTTTTATATACCTTCTATAATAATAATAAATAATTTACTACTACTATTTACTAGATTTAAATAATAAGCTCCCTTATTCCTATTACTTTATTTATTTTAAAAACTAAGGTTATAAGATTATATTTACTACTACTAGTACTCCTTCTCCTTCTCCCCTACCTTTAAATAGCTACTATATCTTAGGCTATTATAAAATAAAAGGTAACTTAAAGAATAAGTTATATACCTCTATAGATCTCTCTTAGCTAGATATTTAGTGCCTATTCTATATCCTTTATATAGTAAATAATAGCTTATTTTTATATATACTAAGCCCTAAGTATTTTTATAAGGAGTGCTAAAGAAGGAAATTAACCTATATAAAAGATACTACTATATTTACTTAAAGTTCTACTCTTTACTGCCTTATTTATAAAATAATAATAGCTATTTACTATAGTAAGTCTATAAAGATACTTTATATTCTTACCTATAATACCCTTAATAGTAAAGGGAAAAAGATTATTTTAAATAAGCTATTTAAAGCTTTATATAACTACTTTACTACTACTCTATATACTATAGAGAAGTATACTATACTTACTATTATTACTAGCTTCTTACCTATATTATTTTTCTTTTTACTAGCCTAACCTTAATTTACTATTAGTAAAATGCCTTTATATTTATTACCTATTTCTACTATTAATCCTACTACTATTTACTTATTAAAAACTAGTATTAACTATACTAATGCTTAGTTATTTAAGGTATAGCATTAGGTTAAATAATTAATACCTATATATTAAGATTTATTTACTTAGCTTTAATTATATTAGCCCTTTTTACTAACTTACTTACTATTATATTTAAAGAAGTAAGTATATATACCTATACTACCCCCTTTTATTTTATTAAGTATAATGCCCCCTCCTACTACTATTATGCCTCCTTTTACTATTAATATACTTCCTTTTATTAATATTATAATACTACCTATTATTTACTAGCTTCTAATATTTATAATATTTATACCTAAGCTACCCTTAAGTATCCTTAGTTTTATACTATAAAGGCCTAACTTATTTTTTACTAGCTAAGAGTTATCCCCTTTATCCCCCCTTAGCTTACCCTTTATAGCTATATTAGCTAAGTATTATAAAAAAAAGAAAAAAAAAATAAAGGTTTAGCTAGTAACCTTACTTAAGTAATAATAGGGTATAGGAATATTATAATTAAATTAAAGCCTATATAGGGCTTAGTAGTATTAAAGTTTATATTAAATAATATACTATATAATATTAATTAAGAGTTATAGTATACCCCCCTTAGTTTATTATTAAAATATATATCTTTTTATTATACTTTAAAATTTATTAATACCTTAGTATTTTCTAGGTTTTTAAGTAGCTTCTATATTAGTTATATATAGCTAATTTATTTAATTAATATATTATAGTAGCTACCTTAACCTTTAGTATTCTTTATAGCTAGGATAGACTTAACTTAGTACTTATAAGGTATATTTATACTATTATTTTAAAGCTAAATAAGGCCTAGTTAGGAGTTAAGTAGGATTTAAAAAGGGAGTGGATTATTTACTATATATTTAATTAAATTAATATAAAAGATAGGGTAAATACTACTAAGGATATTTAGTTTAATAATAAGGGGTATAGAAGCTTTAAGTATAGTATATTTAGCTATAACCTAGTTTAATTTCTTACTTAAATAAAGGGTTTAAATATTATAAAGGCTAAGCTAAACCTTATTATTAGCTTAATACTATTCTATAAGGTAGTATAACTAATTAAAGGACTTCTATTAATATTATTAAGTAAAATTAATAATAGCTTAGGTAAGCGCTATTCCTTACTTAATATACTTAAGGAACTAAACTACCTACCCCTTAGGGGATATTTAGCTTTATATAAAAGCTAGTATATATTATACTAAATTAATATTAAACCTATAAAAGGCTATATATACACTAAGGCTAGTAACTAATAAGTTATAGTTATTAAGCATAAGCTAACACACTACTAAGTGTATAGGCTAGTTTATTTAGATAAAAGAAACTATAATATATAAAACTACCTAAACCTTTTAATTTATATATTCTATACTTCTATTAGTTTATAAGTAGTAGGATATAAAGAGAAGCTACTAAGTCTTTATAAGGGAGTATAGTAATAACTAAAAGCTACTTACTTAGTCTAAGCTATAGTTAAATATAATACTTAAAAGGAACCTATAGAAACGCTACTAGCAGTCTAAAAAGCATTAAGTATATACTTTAGTGCTTATATTTATTATAGCCTTTAACTAAATATACTTAAAGAGGCAGTTTATAATAACTATTAGAAACTAAAGGGTATTTAAAGAGTTAGCTAAAAGGTTAGTTATAAAATCTACTAATATTTATAACTAGTACCTATTTAGCGCTAGGATAGGCTATAAAAGGCCCTAGCATAGGCGCTAGCTCTTATAAGCTCTATAGCAGTAGCAATTCTATATATACTATACAATGTCTATTAATATACTCTCTTAGTAATAATTGCAATAGAGAGCCTAAAAGGTTGTGTTCTTTCCTAGGTAGCCTAATAGGGGTAAGTTATAGGTCTATTAGATTAGTGTAGTAGTTAGGGGCTTATACTATAGTGCTTAAAGATAGCTATAGAATAGTAAAGCTTTATAAGTATTAATTATATAATTTCTAACCTACTAGTGTATAGCTACTTTAGTAGGAAATCTCTAAGCCTTTAATTATATTACTATAATCTTTAGGTAATATATAGAATTAGCTTATATACCTTAATTCTAAAGGCTCTAGAGATAGTTATTTATAAAAAAGTTATAGCCTTATAGGTTAACTATTATATTACTAATAAGAGGCTAGTCCTACTTTAATACTAGGGTAGGAGGGGCATAGAATAGCTATAATAGATATATAACTAATATTAGGTATAGTAATAGCTAGGCTAATATAGGGGCCCTTAATTTATTCTACTTATAGTAAAATAGTGTATTAAAGTAAGCTACTTAAGAGCCTAGTTAGTAATAAAGATAAAAATTAAAGAGAGAGAGAGTCTCTACTTAGTATACTTAATATTCTAATATTTCCTAAAGGCTAGTAAAGTATTTTAAGTTCTTATAGTTAATAAGGATTATAAATAGCCTAAAAATGCTATAAAGCTTAGTAAACTATACCTTAAGGCATAAAATAATACTAAGCAGCTCTTTATTATAAATTATATAGTTCTATTAAGGGGCTATAAGCTAAGTAAAGTAGTAGGTAATAGGTTATAGTATACCTACTATATTATACTATAAAAAGCAACCCTTAATAGCCTCCCCTAATACATTAGCCTCTACTACTATATCTAAGGTAGGGTTCTATTAAGCTAGAATTAGGGCTAAGGAAAATGCATCCTTAAGGCACTAAAAGGCTATTTAGTAAGCTAAAGACTAAATAAATAGAGCGCCCTTCCTAGTAAGGTTAAGTAAAGGTCTAATAAGGTCTAAAAAGTTAGCTATAAATTCCTAGTAGAAGTTTATAAAGCCTAAGAAGCTATACATACCCTATAGCTATATTAATGCCTTTTATTTATAAATAGCAGCTACCTTAGCTAGGTCTAGTTATACTATATAGCTAGCTTATACTATAAATCCTAGGTACTTAACCTTAGTTACGCTAAAGGTATACTTACTAAGGTTAAAATATAAGCTAGCTTATTAGAGGTAGGAAAGGATCTCCTTAGTATACTGTATATGCTCCTTATATATACTATTAGTGTAGATAAGGATATTATTAAGATAGGCTATTATATAGACCCCTAATACATCCCCTAAGGCGCTATTAATATAATATTAGAACGTTATAAGTACTCTAGCTAAGCTAAAGAGGTAAATAAGCTATTTAAAAAAGCTAAAATATATATAGAAAGCTATAAAAGCTTTATCCCCTTATATAATATATAGGCAATAGAAAGCAGCGTAAATATTTAATTTAGTAAACTACTAAGCGCCTACTAAGGATTATAAAGTCTCCTTAATAAATAGCAATAGGTATTAGTCTTAATTTATAATTTTATTTAATACCCTATAGTTTATATAAAAATACTACTCTTTACCTACTTTTTTAATTAAAAGTATTAATATAGCTACTAAAGAGAAAAAAGCTTTAATCTAGCCTTTATCTAAAAGGTTTATAATTTATTTTTATATTTCTAGTAGCTAGTCCTAAGGTATATTATAAAATAGCGCCTAAGGTAAATCTAATAGGCTATTATTAGGGTTCTATTATAGTTAAATATAGTAGTTAGCCTACCCTTAGTAAGGAGGAAAAGCGTTAGTATTTTTATAGCAAAATAAATCCTTAAAGTTAGCTAATTTACTTAATAAAGAGAAGAGGTCTTTATTCTCTTTTAAAACTACTAGGTCTACTATAGATATAAGGATAATATTAATCTCCTATAGGCTTATAAATATAATACTGCTTACTTTACCTAACTATAAAGCCTAGTAAGCTAATTTTATATAAACTAAGCCTATAATAGCAGTTATAAATAAGGCTACCCCTTAGGCATCTAAGGTATAAATCTCTAGGCTACCCTATATATAAATAATAAAGAGGCATTAAATAGTATATAATATAATATTATTTTAGGCTATCTATAGCGCCCTTAGAATACAGTCTTATAAAAAGCCTAAGATTATATAGGCTACTATAAGGAATAACTAGCTATTTAGGTTAGCACTAAACTATATAAGGTAGGTAATTCTTAGGCGCTAGGAGGCATTAGTATAACTACACTATATAACTATTATAGCAGTAGTTAGTATATATAATTAGGCTAAAGTAAGGCATTAAAGGCTTAGCCTCTAAACTATTTATTTACTTATAATAGTATAGCTATTATAATTACTATTTACTTAAGTATTAATAAACTTAAAATTATTATATAAAAAAAAAGGAGAAATAATACCTTCTTTATATAATATTCTATCTCCTTATAAATATTTAAGCTAATACTATTATAAGTATAGTATAGACTAATACTATTAATATATATCCTACTACTAAGACTTATATAGTAAAGCTATCTTTTTTTAAACTAAAGTTATTATTACTACATAGTGCCTCCTTATTAAAGGTATTTAAAGCCTTAATATTAAGACCCCCTATTAAGTAATAGGTAGAAAGCTATATATAATTTTAAATAAGGTAACTATTACTATTATAATATAAATACTAATAAGTAGCTTTATAGCACTTAATAATATTCTATAAAACCTAAGTTACTTAGATTACACCTTTAGTATCTATAGGCTTTATACCTAACCTACTTCTATTAAAGAATTTATAACCCTACTTAAAGCCTAAAAACCTAGTAAAATTAATACTTATTATAGCTATATTGCTATCTTAGTTACATTTAGTTTAAGTATAATAATAAGCCTTAATACACTCCTTAATTTAGTATAAGTTAATATTTAAGGTAATACTATAGTATTATATAACTACTATATAATAGTTAGAGTAGGGGATATTATAGCCTATATAGTAATCCTTTATTTACTTATTAAGTCTAACTTAAAGCTAAGTAAGTTTTACTATATTTACCTAAATACTCCCCTTTATAAAGTATAACTTTTATTTAAAATAAATAAAGAAATCTATAAACTATTTATTTAGGCATTATTTTAGCTAGTTTAACTCTATAACTATATATTTCTTCTAATAAAGGTTTATAAATATAGTATTAAGGTATTTAAAGAAATAGCTTAGTATATATTAGTAATTACTACCTAGCTTAAAGAATAAAGCTACCTATATATAAATCTTAAGTAATAGGTTCTAATAAATAAGGAACTATTTATTATAGTTAGTACTAATAAAGTCTAAGTTAGCCTCTAGCTTATATACTATAAGGCTTTACTAAGCTTAAAATAAGGCCTTATTTCTATTATAAAGGTTCTTTATTAAAAGTAGCTTACACTTAGGTTATACCTAGTTAGCCTATATTAAGGCATTTATATAGAATACCTAGTTTATTATAGCTATATAGTAGTATAGTTTCTTAAGCTAAGCTATTAATAAAGCAATAGTTTTATAGAGATAGTGTAAGTTCTATATATTACCTAATTAGGCTACTTATTTATAATACTAAGGATTTATTACGCTATTCTTATAAAGATAAATATTATAAATAGCGTTATAATAAATAATAATTATTATAAACTAGCCTAAATAGTAACTATAATTTAGTGTTAATAAAGTTATTATTATCTATAAGGGGGAAGGAAAGGTTACTATCCCCCTCTACTATATATTTAGCTTATATACAATATATGCTTATAGGGTTTGCCCTCTAGGTAAGGTGGGTTACCTCATATGCTCCTTACATGCTCCTTTCCTGTTCCGCTAAGGATCCGAGCCTCTAGCTCGAATCCATCACAAGTAAATATAATAATATTAATAACTTTCTTTATTATTTCTTTATACTTTAAATCTTATTTTTAAGTAGTATTTTTATATAGAAAGTATACTAAAGGTAGTGTAATAATAGTAAAATAAGGTATTTAAAGATAATAAAAAGTAGTAAGACTAAGGAAAGAGTATATATCCCTTATATTTTAGTAAAAAACCTATTTCTTAAGTTTAATAATCTTTTCTTTAGTAGGTTTATATTTATATATATTATAAATATAGTTAATAATAATAGCTATAGATTAATAAAATTTACTTTTAATAGCTAATATAATATAATTAATAAGCTTTAGATTTAAAAGTATATTATTTAAATTAATTAAATATCTTATAATATATTTCTAGACTTTAAATCAGATTTTAATATTATTATATATAGTAATAGGTTCCTTTATTATAATATTATTAAAGAAAGATATATAAACTTAAGGTATTAAGTTAAAAAAAATATACTTTATAATTTTAATAAATTATATAACTAAATTAATAGCTTCTTAAAGTAAGTAATATAACTATAAAAGTTTAATTAAAGTTATAATTATAATAAGGTTTTAACTTAATATAGCTAAATCTACCTAATTATATTTAAAGAGAAAATTAATAAATAAAAGTATTTTATATATAAAAAATTCTTTACTAAATACTTTAGTACTTTATAAAATACTTATATCTTTAATTAAAATATTATTATACTTTATTATAAATATAATTAATCTAATTTCTTTATTTTTCTTTATAATAAAGAAATAAAGATTTTAATAAAAATTATAAAACTTTTTTAATAAATTATAATTTAACTTTTTTTTTAATAATTTAATTAATTTTAATTAAAAAGTAAAAAAAATAAAAATAAACCTAGCTTACTAAGCTAAATACTTTATAACTTTAATAACTTAAGGTAATATAATAAAAAGGTTAACCTTATTAATATATAATAAGTCCTAGCTTAAAGTAG